>APFE031519389.1:9297-45336 GCA_000404065.3 Pinus taeda | reverse complement strand
ATAACCTCATGTTGGCACATAATAGAATGAAACAACAGGCAGATCAACATCGCAGCGAAAGAAGTTTTGATGTAGGTGATTGGGTATTCCTACAACTACAACCATATAAAGAAATGTCCCTCAAGCAAGCGAAGAAGGATAATAAGTTATCGCCAAAGTATTATGGTCCGTACAAGGTGTTGCAAAAGATTGGTACTATGGCATACAAATTGGAGCTTCCTCCAGCTTCTCGAGTGCACCCAGTTTTCCATGTTTCACGTTTAAAGAAGGTTATAGGTGACAAGCTCCCAATTTAAACAATATTGCCAAAACTTGAAGAGGAAGGAAAAATTATATGGGAACCGGAAGCAGTCACAGAAACAAGAACTCGAGAACTATGAAATCGATCAATTTCGGAGTATCTCATCAAGTGGAAGAACTTATCTGTTGAAGATTCCACATGGGATGATGAGAATTTTATACAGAAGCATCCAGAACTAGTCAAGCGTTGAGGACAACACATTTTTGAAGGAGAGGGGCATGTTAGGTCCCTATAATACTAGTGATTACCCCGTTACTATTGTAGTTATATCCCTTATTAATATTGTTGTGCCCCTATTGTCCCAATATTGTTATTACTATGCCCCATGAAATCCCTTTATTATTATTTTTGTGCCTTTATATTATTATTGTTAGGTCGGCTGGGTTATATTGTGACTCCTTAGGCTCCTATATATAGAAAAGAGGTTTTGTCATTTGAATCATAAAAGAATCCTTCATTTGTGTAATGTAAAGGAGGTTGCCCCCTTGAAGAGGCTGAATTCTAAGGCGTTGATCTATCTTTTTGTGATTTGGTTTCATAACACTGTTTCCTCCTTCGGATATGAAATTGATACACAAACCACTAAAGTTCATTTATTGTCTGCCACTTTTTACAAAATTCAAATCCTCTTCTTTGAGAGAGAGTTATGATGATTTTCCCAAGGTCACTTCTTTGAGATGAAATTCGGAAACTTGTAAAAGCCCTAACTTCCATAGATCATATCACCGAAAATATAGTGAACCAAGATCTGAGATTTGATCAAGACGTTCATCTAGATTGCAAATCAAATGGGTTTTAATTTCAGAATCTAAGACTTTGTAGAAATGCAGTTATAGCAAAAATTCCATGATCACTACATTTGGAGGATATATGAGATTTCTTTTTATAGAGTTGAGAGGGGTTTCTATAGAGAATGTCGGAGGGATTTTAGGAGGTTAAAAAATTATTAATTATTGACTATTCAATGACCAAAACCAATTATGAGTGCCATGCCACAACCCATAGGGTTTTATCCCACTAACTAGGGTTACTAACTTCAAACATGAATATCTTTCAAACCGTGAAGAATTACTTGGCGTGCCATATATCATCTATAATGTCCTTGACTCAAAATAGATTAAGTTGTCATGTCAAAGTTCCCTTGCAATATCAGGGTAGCCCCTGGTGTTGCTTGGGTTGACATCAATGACAACCTCAGATCATCTTTAGATCAACAATCTCCCCCTTTGGCATTGATGGCAACACAAGTACTCCACCTGCAATGAGGGCACCTCTTCCTATTGCCTTTTCTCCCCCTTTGACATTAATGGAAAAGGATAACTCCCCCTGACACACAACCATCTTGTAGACCTGTACACACTTCCTCTCCCCCTTTATTTTCTGCATAAGGGAAATCTAATGAGAACTTGGGAGAATCCCAAGCTTTTGGCGAAGATATTCAAATGCTTCACAAGGTAAAGGTTTAGTGAATGTATCAACGACTTGTTCTTTTGTACTAGCATATTCAAGTTTGATATTATTTTCAGTGACTTGTTCTCTAACAAAATGATATTTTATTGGTATGTGTTTTTTTTTGAATGTATGACAGGATTCTTGGAGATGTTGATGGCACTGGTGTTATCATAGAAGATTCGAATAGGCTCATTGAATTATACTTGAAGATCTTGAAAAGTTTATTTCATCCAAAGGAATTGAGTACAACAAGCTACCGTTCCAATGTATTTTACTTCCGCTGTAGATAATGAGATTGAGGTTTTCTTTTCGCTCAACCATGATATGAGACAACCACCTAGATAAAATGCTGCTCCACTAGTACTCTTACGATCATCAATGCTTCCTACCCAATATGCATCTATAAAGGCTTCAATAATGATATTGTTGCCCTTGGGATACCACAAGCCATATTCTATTGTGCCCTTTAGATATCGAAGAATTCTTTTGACAACAATAATATGTCATTCTTTTGGTGTTGCTTGGAATCTTGCTACTTGTCCAATTACTTACATAAAATCTGGTAGAGAGGCTGTTACATATAGAAGACTACCAATCATAGATTTGTACAACCTTTGATCCACATCCTTAGATGAGTCATCTATGCTCAATTTGCAACCTGTTACCATCGGAGTAAGGATGGGTTTGCAATCTTCCATTTTGAATTTCTTGAGCATTTCCTTGATGTACTTGGCTTGACATATAAATATTCCTTTCTCTTGCTGAGATATTTGAAGCCTTAAGAAGTATGTCAACTCACCAAGTAAATACATCTCGAACTCACTTTACATCTTTGTAGCAAAGTTCTTACTTAGTCGATCATCATTGCTAGCAAATATATCATCCACATATACCTCAAGCATTGTTAGATTATACTTATCTATTTGTACATAAAGATTGCTATTAGCAGTACCTTTCTTGAACCCTTGTTGACGTAGATATCCGTCAAGACGAGAATACCATGCTTTGGGAGCCTGCTTGAGACCATACAAAGCCTTCTTTAACCTACAAACATAGTCTTCTTTTTCTAATAGTAGAAAACCTTCAGGTTGTTCGATGTAAACTTCTTCTTCTAATTCTCCATTCATAAATGTTGACTTAACATCCATTTGGTAGAATTTTATTTTTCTTGAGCATGCATAGGTGAGAAACATCTGAATGGCTTCCGTTCTGGCAATTGGTGCAAATGTTTCGTCGAAATCAATTCCTTCCACTTGTGCATAGCCTTTATAACCTGTCCATCTTCATTCAATTTTTTCCTGAGCACCCATTTAGTCCTAATGACATTTTTATATTTTGATTGTGGAACTAATTCCTAGGTGTTATTATTCTCGATTTGAAGATCCATCATTTCCAAAGGACACGGTTCCATCCTTCGTATTTTTCAGAGATACAAATTTATTTCTATCTCCATTCATATGCGTTGAGCAACCGCTATCAACATACCACACATATTTGTTGTTTCGAGCTAGAGCACAATTATCAGTGTCCTTCTTCTTCCATGTATGTTCATTATGTGGCTTCGAAGATTCTTCTGGAGCATTTTCAAGTCTAAAGTCTCTGGTTATGTGCCCAAAGTTTCGACATTTGTAAGATTCAATATTACTTCTTAAATGTTCAAATCTATTGGTGTTTCGTTGAGCCCTGGGAGGTTCATATTTGACAGATCTCCTGGAATTGTATTGGTTTCTAGGGTACGTGGGACATTCTACAGCTTTATGACCAAATTTTCCACATGAATAACAATAGCCATGAAAAACATGTTGGTACCTAGATGTAAATCTTCATCGGGGAATTGTCTTCCAAGGTTGTTCTTGTGAATCTTGTCCACTGAAGTCTACATGCCTATCATATTTCATAAGTTCGTTGTATTTTGTTGTGAAGGTCCTACTTCTTCTTCTTTGTAATTGAGGCCAGTTATGTCATTGTAAGATCGTTGATTGTTGATGAGTTCTTCCAATGCCCTTGAGATGTTGGCATAGTTTTAGAAAAAATTTCCCTTCTTCACTTCCTTACGTAGTGAGACTACTTCGGCTTCTAATGCTTCCCTTTCTCGCTTGCTTTCTTCCAACTTCTTTTGAAGTGACTCTTCAATACATTTGTGTTCTTCAACTTCAATTTTGAGACCTTGAACTTGTTCTTCAAGAGTGTTGGACTGGATCTTCTCAGCCTTGAGCTCTTTTATAAGCTTGATTGCCTCCTTAAAAAATTCTTCTATGGTCAACCCTTCTTCTTCGTTGTTTGATACCTCTTGTTTATTGTGCTTGGACATAAACAATACTCTCTCATTGGCTTCTTCTTCACTGTCACTGTCTTCATCAGATGATGAGCTATCTTATTTAGAGAGAAAGTTCCTTTTGAATCCTTTCTTCTTGCCTTGCTTATTGAATTTCTTAAAGCCTTTCCTTCCTTTTGAGTTTCCATCACTTCTGTTTGGACATTTTGCTGTGAAATTCCCAACCTCACCACAACCGAAACATATCAATGGAAGTTCACCTTTGAATTTGACCTTACCAATTTTTAGTTTTCTCATAAAGTAAGCATATTATCCATTTGAAAAACCTTCTTCATCATCTTCCTTTTCTTCACACTTGCAGGTGCAGGTGTAGGTCTTTTCCTTTAAAGGTTGTTTGTCCTTATTGGTTTTATTAGATGCAGAAAATGTAGTTTCTAGATGCGAAGTACCCTCTTCTTCA
Organism: Pinus taeda; assembly: GCA_000404065.3. NCBI lineage: Eukaryota > Viridiplantae > Streptophyta > Pinopsida > Pinales > Pinaceae > Pinus > Pinus taeda. The sequence continues at coordinate 40,848 of APFE031519389.1, read as the reverse complement.
TCAAGTCTCATTTCATATGCTATGAGAACTCCATGTAATTCCTCTTTGCTGAGTTTGTCTAGATTTTCACTGTATTCTAAGACCGATACCTTTGGGTTGAATATTCCCTGTAACATTCTAAGAATCTTTCATATAATAGTCTTCTCATCAACAGGCTCTCCCAATCCTTCTAGAGTGTTGGTTATTTTATCAACATGTTGGAAGTATGCAACAATGTTTCCATCTTCTTTCATTCTAAGTTTCTCAAATTTTTCTCTGTAGATTTTAAGCTTTTCTTCTTTGAAATTTGAGTCACCTACATATATATTCTCAAGCTTGTCCCATGCATTTTTGGCGGTTTCACAACCCAACACCTTATGATAAGAAGATTCAATAAGTCCACTGATAATAATATTCTTTGCTTTTGCATCATTTACCAAATTCTCTTACCTTATTCATATGCAGTTGGTGTAAATCCATTTTGAACAATGCCCCATACTTCATTACCTTGTGCCAAGAGATAGGCCTCCATTCTTCCTTTCCAGAGTGCAAAATTACTTTCATTGAGTAGAAGTACACCATTCTTAGTATGCTCCATAATCTCCTTCAAGTTGTTAAACTTCTATTGAAGGAACCAAGCTCTGATACCAATTTTTGGAAAATACTGGGGGGGGGGGGGGGGGGTGAATCAATATTCCTTAGCAATTAATACTTCTAAATATTTTCAGAGCATTAATTAATCTTCAATTATAATTAATGTTTATGCAATAACAACAGTGAATAAAAGAACACATGAGGCACAAAAATTTTAGGTGGAAAACCCCCTCCAGGTCAAAAACCACTAAACGCTTTTCTAATAATTCTTTGATCCTCAACTAAAATTGAAAAGAAATCTCCAACATCCTAGAATCCAGAAAAGCATTCATCTCCAGCTCCCACTAGATGGACGCTCCAATGCCCGAGATCCTTCAGTAGTGAACTAAACAGATGCCTCAACACCCAATGAGCTACAACTCACCCTAGCACCCCCATACCACCTTGAAGTTTTCATAGGCTTGAACATGTTGGTTACTTCATGCACCAGCCTAGCACCAACCTACCATCCTATAGAAGAATAAAAGAATAATGGACTTCTGTACCAGGGAAAATGGTCCACTTTACAATGATATAGAATGATGTAGAAGAAGAAGACACACTAGACCATAACTCCAACTATGACACAACCACCTAATGATGATCCTAGGCCTCTCGACACTGCCTCTTTAAATCTTGGTATATAGACACTTGTACAACTTTTACAATGACTCTATACAATGATACATTTACAGTGATTGTATGTAGTGCTTCCAACTTGAAGACTTCATGTGGTGAACTTCTTGCTACTGTTGTGCACCTTGATTGCTGCTCTTGTCACTACCCTTTCTCACTATTTAGACCATTAGATTATGCATTGAGCCTTATCTTGATGAATATATAATACCTGCAAAAAATCTTCAAAGAAATACCCATGACATGATAATAGCCAAACAGACCTCATCCTGTAGAACATATGTTTGTGCCAAACAAAAACAAAAAATTAGAATACAAAGAAAATAATTAAATTAAGAGATCAACATGCATATATAGAAGATACTTGCCTACAGAATCCCTCTAATTCTTCTTTCCAATGCCACAAGTCTGACCCAATTTGGACTCTTCAAGGCAAAGTTATGCCCAATATCTCACAATGACCTAATTATGGACTAGTTCAGTAAAGCGACCTTGTACGACGTACCACGTGTCACTTTTTTCTCCTTCAACTCTGAAATTGATACACAGAAAACTACAGTCCATGTGCTATCCTCCACTTTTTACAGAATTCCAATCCTCTTCTCTGAGACAGAGTATGATGATTTTCCCAAGGTCACTTATTTGAGATGAAATTTTGCAGCCTACAAAACCCTAAATTCCACAGATCATATCTCTGAAAATATAGCGAAACAAGATATGAAATCCAGGCATGGCGTTCATCAGGATTTTGATTCAAATGGGTTTTAATTTTAGAATCTAAAACTTCACCGAAATGAAGTTATAGCAAACATGCCACAATCACTAGATTTGTAGGATATATGAGATTTCTTTTTATAGAGTTGAGAGGGGCTTCTATATAGAATTTTGGAGGGATTTTAGGAGCTTTAAAAATTATTAATTATTGACTATTCAATGACCAAAACCAATTATGAGTGCCATGCCACAAACCCATAGGGTTTTAGCCCACTAATTAGGGTTACTAACTTCAAACATGAATATCTCTCAAACCGTGAATAATTACTTGGTGTGCCATATATCAACAGAAACATCTCGACAAGTAGAATCTATCTAGAAGATCCTTGACTCAAAATAGAGTAAGTTGTCAAGTAAAAAATCCCTAGCAAGATCAGGGTAGCCCCTGGTGCTGCTTAGGTTGACATCAATGACAACCTCAGATCATCTTTAGATCAACACTAGAAACTCAACCCAAGTTGTTCTAGGGCTCCATTGCATTTGTCCAACCAAGGCTATGAGACTAATAACTCAACCCAAGCTAAGGAAACTTGAGAACTAACAAAAACACAAGAAGTAAATAAACCCACAATCACCATGGTTATCCAGGAGATGGCAAGGCTAGGAAATCCACTATCAATCACAACCATCCTCCATGCCAATGATAGATCACAAAAAATAACCCAGATGCATATGCCATGCATGATAACACTAGTGAGGAAAACATATATGCAACTTGGTACCTGCAAACAAATTTGATGTAGTTGCTGATCCCGATGCCTTCTTACACTTTCCTTCTCTTACTTTGTTTTCTTTCTCCAATAATCCATGTATTCAACGCCCACCAAGAATGATCCAAGATAAGTTTAAGTCCCCAAGAGAATGAGAGAGAGAGAGAATAATGAGAGAGCTCCAAAACTGAACTGAAAAAAGGTTACCACCTGATCCTTAGAAGCGTTTTTATGAATGAGGCCTCTATTTTCTTCATTTTCCATTATTTTCCTTCATTTTCTTCCTCACTTGAAAAATGTGACCTTTCACCTCCCTTTTCTCCTAATTTCCATTATTTTAATAAATAAATGTGTCAAAAATGCCATCATTCCTTTCCAAAGCCTTAACCATTGCATTTTCCAATTCCTTAGCCATAAACAATCACAAGTGATCCCCATCAATAGGATTTTTCCCAACGTTTAGCTTGGAATAAGTGTCCCATCAACCGTGGCTATTATTTTGCCTTTTTTCACTTTTATTACATGGCTAGGGTGTTACAGAACCCTCCCCCTTGGGGGACACCATCTGCAGTGTTCAATCACACATATACCTCAGCAACCTACTGAAAGAAGACATACTGCTTATGGAGCTTTATAACACAACTCGATGCAATATTTACAATGAAATATCTTCTCAAAACAAAACATCATGACAACATGACAAAATACTACATAGTGGAGGTTTATAACACAAATCATTATGGTATTTACAATTATCATCTTGCTGAGAGCCAATCCACATGACATCATAACATCATGATAACATAACCACATGATAGCATAGTAACATGACAACATAATCATAATAACATGACACCCATACAACATAGTGGAGTTGTATAACATAGCTCATGGCAATATTTACATCCATAACATGTGTGCAAATAGTAGCACTACCACAAATATATTACAAAACATATATCAAATCATATACCAAAATATATATCAAAAAATATACTAAATACCATATCTTAGGATATATAAAAACATCATATAACATATACCAACCCATCATAAAGCATATATCAACCACCATCAAACATATACCAAGCCACCATAAAGCATATACCAAACCACCATATCGAAGTTGCTTTGGTTCAGCGGGAAAACAAGGATACATATCCCGCATCTTATCCACAATCTGCCATGTAGCTTCATCAAACCCAAAGTGATTCCATTACACTTTAACCTGCTCGATTACTCAGTTCCGTAGCATGAGCACCTTTTTTTGCAATATACATTCAGGCTCCATCTTGATTTCTCCATTTGGTTCCACTTGTAATACAAACCAGTCAATCACATGATCAACATCCTTAACATACTTCGTAGGAAAAGATACATGGAAAACATCATTGACTTCCACTATCGGAGGCAGTGCAAATCAATGGGTTACTAGCGAAATCCTCTCAATAATGTTAAAGGGTCCACAAAATTGTTGTGTCATCTTAGCACATGCTCCAATCCCCAAGGAGCTCTTCTTCATTTTGATGCACAAGTACACTTGTTCCCCAACCTGGAACTCCCTTAACAAGCTGATCCGATCTGCATAGATTTTCTACCTAATCCTGTGTTTCCTTTAGATTCTTCTTGATCACCCAAATTTCTTGTTCCATGTCTACCAACATATATGGTCCAATAAATACCCTGTGAACGAGATCACTCCAACTGATGGGAGTGTTACAACTCCACCCAAACAATGCCTCAAAAGGACTCATCCTCAATGACTCCTGATAACCGTTGTTGTATGTGAAATCTACCAAAGGGAGATACTCTTCCCACTTCCTCTACTAATGCATCACATACATCCTCAACATGTCCTCCAATATCCTATTGACCCTCTCTATCTATCCATATGTCTAGGGATGATAAGCTATGTTGAAGGCCAAATCTGTGCCCAAACTTGTAAATAAATCTCAAAACTTGGAAGTGAACTTCACATCCCTGTTTGACATAATCTTCCTTGGAATACCATGTAGTCTAACCACATCTTTGATGAATACCTATGCCAGATCACTGGCTGAGAACGTAGACTTCACCGGAATGAAGTGTGCAACCTTTGTTAGTCTATCCATAATGACCATAATGGAATCATGCTATTTCACTATCTTTAGCAATTTTTTGATGAAATCAATGGAAATGACCTCCCATTTCCACTTTGGAATCGCGATCGGCTGTAGTAGTCCACCAGTATGCTTACATTCTTCTTTCACTCACTATTAGTTGAAACACCTCACCACAAACTCTGCTACAACCCTCTTCAAATTTATCCAATAATAATATCTCTTCACTGTTGTCAGTATATTTTGATAACTTGGGTGACCTGAATAAGGTTTCTTGTGATACTCCCTCAAGATCACCTTCTTGAGCTCACTATTATTAGGTACATATATCCTATCTCGGAACCTGACCAATCCATCGACTGTAAGACAATAATCCATACCTTGTGCACCTACACCTATACCTATACTTGTACTTGTATATGCACCTATACCTGTACAGTACCCTGCTGCAACTTGTGCACAATCTCCATATACCTAACATCCTACTAACCTGCCTACAAGATCCTATCCCATAAGTCTATCCCATAGGATCTCATAGCTTCCAAGTGATTTACTTATACATGTCTATTAAGAGCATCTTCCACCTTGTTCTCTTCACCTTTGATGTACTTGATATTGAAATCAAACTCGCTGATCATGGGTAACCATCTAGCCTAGATGGAGTTTAGATTTGACTGGTCAAACAAATACCTCAACCCAATGTGATCACTCATAAATAAAAATCTTGTGGAGTAGGAGTATCCTTTCTGCAGATAGAGACGATCCCTCTAGCCCAAGAGAGTGGGTCTAGCCAAAAATAAGACAATCTAATGTAAATTTCCTTATATTAGAATCGAATAAGAGGGCCTACCTCTTATAACACTAATCCACTTGATGGTGATATTGCTTCCTTGCTTCGGCTTCCTTTCGTTCCTTTCATTCGAATACCTTAAACAAAAGCGCGAGAAAAAACAACAAACATGATAGCATAAAATCAAATTCAATCTACTTAAAAGTTCAAGGAGTTCTAAGCTATCAAATCTAATATTACACACGATATAGGAAATAAGCCATTAGTTGTATTAATATAAACTTCAAAGAGAAATACAACAGGAGCCTTGATGTTGCAGGTTCCCTTTGGCGTGTCTTGGTTCTAGCACCACTATAATCATCTCATGATTCACCCTCAAAACAATGGAAGTTTAGGGCCTCTTCCCCTTTGCTCCAAACCAAATAAAACTACAAGCTTATTCTCCCTTCACACACAAACTAGAAGGCTAAGATTCTCAAGATGGCTATCAAGATTTTCAGATTATTTCAGCCCTTTCAATAGCTAGCTGAGGTTGTAAAATAAGTTTATATAGCTTTGATAGAGTGGAAATGGATCCTTTTATGATGGAAGAGGCCTTATCCCTTTTGGTTTGTTCCATTTTAATAGGGGAAAGGAGCCCAAACTATCTCTCTCGACTCTATCTTGCCCAACCATTTACTAGATTTTTGTTCACAAATCTTCTAGACTTTGAAGCTTCGATTTAGTTTTTAAAAACTTGCCAAAAGAAGGTCGACGTAGGTCATGAACGGCTTAACAACATCGTTCAACGCTAGGTCCAGTGTTAGACTCTACAAATCAACGCAAGAAAGAAACTGAGTGCTAGCACCGGTCATGAAAACTGAGTTTGAAGGAATATTATTGGGAAATGATATAAGAGGGAAATGTTCTCCAAATGAAGAGGGATGTAGGGACATGTTCTTCATGGTAAGAAAGCACATGAGGGTCACTATAGAGGTACTCCAAGATCGAGGAACAAGGAGTATAGGGACAATGACAAAATGTTGTGTAACATATGCCACCTAAAGCATGAAGTCCGAATAAGAGTGAGGGGTGAACTGCTTTATGAGTAGATGCATGGAACTAGAGACCATCGTTAGAAACTTGTAAGCAAGCATAGATACATATACATCACTAAAATCTTAGATACATGAATCATGGTATGGAAGCAGCCATCTAGAAGAAGATCATGTAAATGGATCCAAGGTATGGGTGCAACCATCCAGTAAGAAGGATCATATCAAACCTAAGGTATGGTCACAACCATCCAATAATGAGAAGGATCACATATAATAGACTCATGGTATGGCCATTGCCACCCATCTGAAAGAGACATGTATGTCAGCATGATCATATCGCATTTCTCTATACCCTGGAATTATGTAATTTGAGCCCAAGGTCTTGTGCTCCAACACGACCCGATCATAGTACAAAATCTAGAATGCGAATAGATGTGTTGACATCGAACATGCTAGAAAATTGCTTGATTACCATTCAATGCTATGAAATTTTAACAAGCCCGAGAGAAACCACCAATAATGATAATGGATCTCAAGGTACTAGAAGCACAATCCACAGAGTGTGAATAAGGAAATGAATTTGAACACCCGTGAAGTCACTTGATCGAAATCAAATGATGAGAACTTGTCATCGAGTGCGAAGAACTTGCCATTAGGGTATGCAAACTCTAAGGTACTGGAAGGGAGTCTCTCAGTCAATTTCCTGGATAATGAGCTGAAGTCGACAGGAAGTGATATTGTTGAAGGAGGGACATGATGTATCCCACATCATCGACACGAGAAAAGGGATGCAATGATTATGGATGGTATAGAGAATTGGGAATGAGTGTAAACTGCAGAAGGATTAACTCTTGAACATATCGGTGACACAAGTTCAGAGTTTGGAAGCTTTTGGAGCCATAAGATCGAAGGCCATGATGACGTGGTAGAGATTAAATGGAAAGGCAAAAAATGGCGGCCCAAATCTAGTAAGGTCAATGATGAAGTGAGGATATCGCAACCCGAGTGTCATGTTCAAGAGTGACAAGCTGCCGACACAAATGGTAAAAATTTCCCATTTTTCCCACCATTTCTAGTAGGTACCCCAATTATTTTTTATCACAAGCTTGAAGGGGATAACATATGCTTGTAATGTAAGTCCATCCTTTGGATATATCCGACCTAGTAAGACTAACGAGCCCTAGGAAGGAGAAGCTCGTGCCCATCATGGTGATGAATCCAATGTCATTAAAGTTTAATGAGTTCGATAAAGGGAAATCTCGGTATCTTTTTCATGTTTAGAGAGTTTGAAAAATACATGGCAAAGAAAACTCCAAAAGGTCCCTTTTCATAAAGTTGTCTCTCGAGCCCGAAAAGGTAGAAAACAATACTCGAAAAAACCTCTTGACCATGTTAGCCAAGGAGTACCTTTTTCATAAATAGTTTATCCCAACCATAAAAAGGGATAAATGATGCTTTGAAACCATTTACGAGGTCAAAATGACAAGAAATCGACAATATTTTCGTGTTTTGTCGGAAAATGGATTAAAACGAACTCCCCATTTTTATTTTCTTTAATGAGTCAAAAAGAGAAAAATACTTGGCAATCTTTTCATTTCAGTTTTTTACAAGTGAGGAAAAGAGCTTAAACACAATGCTAGTTTTGCAACACCATCGGTAAACCATCACCTATCGTTGCAGAAGAAGCAAACGTATTATTCGTTTCCAAGGAAAAAAGGCGAAAAAATGCTTTTAAAACCCTGAAACATGGTGAAAAGTTTATAAAAAGGGAAAAAGTTAAAACATTTTTACCATTTACCTTATTTACCTCATTTGGAGCAATTTTTACGCACTTCTGCCCTAAATCTTCAAGAGCGAATTGCGACAAATCCAGGAGGCTGATCGATGAACCGTCTATTGCAGGTAAGAGTTGAGGCCTTAATCTTTGCATTAATACCTATTTTGCAAGCATTTAACTGTTTTTTCAGGGCTTTTGAGGGATTCCTTGAAAACAAATTTTCTCTTGGTCAGCGTGGGATCTAGGTACAAGACTGCGTCGTTCGGGGTTTTTAACACGAGAACTCATGCTGGTCAAAGCACCTATTTTAAAAACTATTGCGTCAGCACAAAGAACTAAAAATTTTCAATTTTCATTGTTGGACTAGAAACACTAGCAGGGTTGTCCCCTATAGCTAGACGCGTGGCTCGATAGTTCAAGGTCGCTCCTTATCAGGAAGGAGTGGACAACGAAGAAGAGATTTCCTGAAATCTAGAGGGCTTGACGAAAGGAATCCCAAAGTATGCACGAATCGAGGAAATTCCTTGCCATTATTAGAGGACCACACTGGGGGTGTCAGATCGAATTCGATGCTTACTGACTCATGTAGTACAAGCTGCAACATGTTATCATGATCACGACACATAATAGTCCATAGTTTAACACTTATAGTTTTGAGGCCTCTAAGCCACTGATGTATTCAGAACACACACACACACACACACACACACACACACACACACATATATATTTCCTTTTTATTATGATACAATGTTTTTTCACATATTGTGTAAATGTTTGTCTAAAACATAATTTACCAATGCATTTGTTAATGTATTCATATGCCTAGGAATGTGATGCTATGTGATATAACCAAAATTTCTTTCCAATAGACGAATTCACAAATACATTCTCAATATCTGAGGATTTCTGACAGAATATTGCCCATTGAGTTGAAGAACAACAAGTTTCATATCAAGGTTAACAACCATTTCTTGAATGCTAAGAGCAATGGCTTCTTACAAGAGTTTGGTAACTGGATATATTCAACAATGTTATTAGTTGTTTGACCCAAACAAATACCTTGAATATCAATCAACTCATCATGATGGGCATAAATAGCCCATGTCGTGAATGATAGATTCTGGGTACTACGGCAAGCACCATCAGCGAAACCGACGTAAGGAGTCACAGGAATTTGCAAAGAAGGTGAAGACATAATAAGAAGGAAAGCTGCTTGAGAAAACACACAAAACCAAACTACACAAAAATGAATTACACACTTATGTACACAAGTAACCATGCGAGATGACACAAGCATAATACTTTTCGAGGTACAACCCATTGCGGGGCTTTCTCAAAGGGTTACCCTCATAATCAATTAGCTCATAAACCCCTTTTTGTAATACACACTTGACAATATGGCCCATGCCACATGGGTTCGAATTTTCCTGCCCCCATCTTATCATTAGCTTGGTCATATAACAAGACCAAATCGCCCTCAGAAAAAGCACGAGGAGAGACTGACTAATCAAAATGGGATTTAACTCGCTTTTTCTAAGATTTAATGACTAAAGCAGCAAGATGGCGGGTTTCATCTAGTCATTCCAAATATAGGAGATGCTCTTCCTGAGGCGAGGTTTTTGGGAGTAGTTCGACAACCAATTTGAGTGAGAGAATTTCACATTCAATCAGTAGGGTAGCTTCTTGACCATAGATGAGTTGAAAAGGTGTGAATCCAATTACGTCTTTAGTTGAAGTTCAGTAGGCCCATAGAGCTTAAAAAAGCATGAGATGCCAATTGGATTTGTGCATCCCAATGGTGTGCTGAAGCATAGTAATTAAAACTTTGTTCACTACTTCAACTTGGCCATTGGCCTGAGGGTAATACATATTTGAGCTATTGTGAGACAAGCCCAATTTCTAAGTCAGCTCAGCCATCATATAATTGTGAAAATTGGATCCATGGTCAGTGACAATGGCTTGAGGCACTCCAAACCTAGAAATCACATGATTGAATAGCAATTGCACCATCGTTTTACCATCAGCTAAATATGTAGGCATCGCTTCAGCGCATTTGGTGAAGTAATCCACGACAACAATAATATAACCAAGCCCCTCGGCCAAATGAGGGTTACATGTTATAAAATCAATGCCCCATTTGGAAAAGTGACCAACGATAATAACGGGGTGAAGGAGAGCAGGTGGGGCGCACATTTTCCACTGATAAATCTAGCACTGGTGGCATTTGCAAAAATCAAGGATGGAATCCTTAAAAATGTAGGGCTAGAAGTAACCAACATGGAGGATGTTTTGAGTAGTGCAATAGCCAGACAGATGACCACCACATGCATAAGAATGGTAGTCATTTAAGACTCTTTTAGCCTCATTGAGAGTAAAACATTGATGAAGAACCAAATCAACACCAACATGGTATAAAGTTCCCTAATGATGCAGTAAGGTTGGGATTGATGTCAAATGCATCGATGATCATCCTTGGACAATGTAGACTGGAAGGTAGAAGTTTGGAGATACATGATGATATCACCGTACCAAGGATCGAGAGTGCTAATCAGAAAGAGAGTTTCATCGGGTAACTACTCATCAACACCAGCAAGGAGAGAAGCAGAGGGAAAGGAGCAAATTAACTCAACAAATACAAGTGCTTTTTTCAATTTGGCAGTAGTGAACACCAAACTGAATTCTTGGAGGATGAAAATCCACTTGGAATATTTTCCCCCAAGTAACTGACGAGTCATAACATAAGTCATGGGGTTGTAATCAGAAATCACGATTATAGTGCAGAGGAGAATATAATGCCGAAAATGTTGAACAACCTGAACGACAGGAAAATCCAACTTCTTGACATGAGCATAATGGGTCTTAGAATCGAGGAGGTTGTGACTAAGGTAATAAATGACATGTTCATGACCTTTGTCATCATCTTGTACTAGAACCATAGCAATGGTGATAGAAGCTGCAGCCAAATAGAGGAAATAATCAGGATGATAGTTCGAAGGGTGCAATAAAGGAGAATTAATGAGGATAGATTTCAAGTCATCAAAATAATTTTGGGCAGTCTCATCCCAATGAAAGAAAGTTCCTTACTTAAGCAATCAATTGAACCCTGAAGTTAGTTTAGCATAGTTAGGCACAAAGCAACGAAGGAAATACGCTTTCCCTTGCAGACTCTCTAATTAATGCAACGAAGAGGGAGGGGGTAGATTAACAATAGCCTCGAACTTGAGCGGATTAAGACAAATACCGTCCTTCGAAACAATAAAATTGAGGAGTCGTCTGGACTCAACGCAAAAGACACACTTATGCAGATTAAGCCAAATGTTATAGTTTTGACAGTGAAGAAAGAATTACCGAAGGTGATCAAGATGGTCACTATACTTATGTGAATGAGAAGGAATATCATCCAAATAAGGCTGAACAATGTTTTTAATGTCATGAAAAGCAAAAGACATCACCGTTGGAAGGTAGCCCCAACATTCTTAAGGCCAAAAGTGATATTTTTATATGCAAAAGTCTCACACATAAAGATAAAGGCGGCCTTGTGTTGATTAGTGGATGCAATGTTTATCTAGTTATAACCAGAGAAGCTATCCATAAATGAGAAAATCTCACTCCCATCACATTCATCTATAATCTGGTCTATAAAAGGAGTGGGATAATTGTCCTTCGGAAAGGCACTATTAATGTCACAGTAACCAACACAGACCTGAATGGTGCCCTGCTTCTTAGTCACTGGTACAATATTGGACGCCCAATCTATCAGAGGAATAGGATAAATAAATACAACTTTAAGAAGATTTTCAACTTCCCCCTTAATGGCAACTGCTTTTCTAGGGTGCAAAGGATGAAGCCATTGGCGAACAGGCTTCGTGTTAGAATAAGTCAGAGTTTCATGCATAAATATACTTGGGTCAATGCTAGGCATTTCTTCATATGACCATGAAAAATATCTCGAAACTCTTGAAAACGATGAGTATAAAGCTCAATCTCATAAGGAGAACAAGTTATCCCAATATGAATGTTTTCAACGACACCAGGCTTAACAGAAATGTCAATAGGCATAGTTTGGGTAATATTACCCATGTTCCCTTCTGACCAAACTTCATGAGTCATGATAGGTGTTTGAATTGGTTGGTTTGGGAAACAAGAAGAGAAATTCCTAAGACAGGTAGACATGGCTCCCTGGCTAAGTAAGAATGAGGAATGATGATGAGTATCATTCCAAGGTGCTTCCTAAAGTGATAGAATTTCAATGATACTTTCGTTAGTAAGAAATGTCTCGATTAAGGGATCAAAAGATTCCGAAGAACCAAGCTAAGGAGATTGATAATATGCATTGAGATATGTACCCAAAGTGGTGTGATTGGTAAATACCAAGACTGAAGCCGAAACAATCTCCAGATAATTAATCTTGACAGGGCTTAACGGCATGACATCACCCCATGCATCAACTTTATCAGGAGAAGGAATGACCCAAGGATCAGACTTAACCAAGATCATGTTGATTGAGGCAACGTGTGGAGGTGGGAGAGGAAAAATACCCATTAAGGCGGGATCTTTAAAAAGTCCATCCCCCACACTCTCATATGGAGCATTGGTATGCTTCACGTAAGGAACATTTCCATTTGAAGAAGAAGAAGCAAAGAAAGACAACTGGTCAACTGTGATGATTTTCCTCTGATGAGGAAAATGGAGCACACGGAATAGAGAAGAGGATACAACATGCATAACATGGGTCCAACTCTGCACGAGTAGAATATTATAGTTAAAATTCACATCAACAATTTCTACTTTGACATTAACTGTCTTGCCTTCCAAGGTAATGGAAAGATTAGGAAGGACACCGAATGGTCAATAATTGCTTCCATCAAATGCTTCCAACATGTTAGGTGATTGGTTCAAGGTAGGAGAACTAATTTCCTTCCAAAAAGACACAGACATGATGCAAGTAGAAGCACCTTCATCAACAATGGTCCTGTGAATTGTATTTTCATTAATGATCATTTGAATGAGAAAGGAAATTTGATGAGGTAAGCGCGAAACATGGTTTTCCAGATCAAAGAAAATGAGATTGGAATAATATGGATCAACACCTCCAATGGCTGATAGTAATTCTTTCCACTAAGAGGGACAACTTTGAAGGACCTCGAGAGTAGACATAGATGATGGCGCTTGAGCCAAATCCTCAACAATATTATAGTGCTGAGCAGCTTGAGAATTTGGATTAGACGAGGACTTTTGTATCACACCCCCAGAGGGTGGTCGAACATTAGAATCAAGATTAGGTCTCTCTATATGGAGAGGACTGAAGGTTGATGGGATAGAAGAGGAAGGGGTACTTTCTTTCTCTTTCCCTGCCGTCGGGGTTTTATAATCTTTAGATTTGGTAGCCACATTCAAAGGCGTATTCATCATAAACACTTGGGAACCTGAAGGAATGAAAGACTGAGGCTAGTATACCATTTGGGTTTTCTGGGATGGAACAGGTTCTTTTAAGATAGCTAGGGTCCCTTTAAGCAAGTGACTAACTTCAAATCAACGGGGACAATCTTTAGTGTAACGATCCTCCTCAGAAATGAGGTGTAGATACTTCAGTTTTCTCTGAGAAGCATCACTAGCAGACGACTTAGGAGGGCCCTCTTTTAGGGCATCGACTTTGGCTAAACAACGTGAACCTCAGAGGTTTTACCAGGACTAAGTGAATTTTGAGGGGGATCATTGGAACCAGTGTTCGAGATTGACTTCTAATTGGAAGAAGATTTTGCGGGGGTCTGAGACACGAAACCAATCACTCCATCAATAGGTGGCATATTCGGAGACTTCGATGCAGCTAGATAAGATGATGGTCTTGGAGCATCGGGTAACGTCTCATACAATGTGCCATATTGCGAGTAGAGGAGGTCTAAATATTGGGCACGAGCAATGGCTTGTTGCTCAGTAACACATCCACCCATAGCTATGTCTTTAGCAATTTTGCTGATGAATGATTTAGTGAACCATTCTGTCAACAACTTATCAGCAATTTCAAGCTTGATCAGGCGACACTGACTTCTCCATTCATGGATGTGATTAGAGATATGGGTCACAATGTCTTGCTTAAGTGATGTAAGCGGATAGGTGCTAGTTTCACAGTGAACCAATAGCTGGAAATGAGTGAGGAAAGGCATGGTGAGAGTATTGAAGTCATTATAGGTATCTTGAGGCAATTTGATGTATTGTTTCGCTACAGCCCCTATGAGAGTTCTTTGAAAAAGTCGTAAGCGGATAGAATCGTCGATGTACGAATTGGAGAAGCACCAAAAGTGATATGTCATCACATGGGCTTGTGGATCCTCCTTTGCTTTTCCCTCAAATTTCGGGCAATTGCTCAGAACTTTCGTTGGAACTGGAGGCCAGTAAGGCGAATGAAGGATAAGATCGTTAGTGAGCCTTGATACATCTGGTAGTTCCAATGTTGCCAACAATGGAAATTGTGTATTAAAAGGAATTTGGGGTCTTTGAACAGACCTGAATTGCGGAATCACCCCTTGTTGGTAAGGATTTTTCCCCCATAGTGGAGGATTTTGTCCATATGGATTCTGATTTTTCCCCCATTGTAGGTTACCTTACCCTTAGGGAGGATTCTGTCTTAGGTAGACTTGATATTTTCCTACCATAGGCCATTGATAGGCATATGGGTTAAAAGGATCTTGAGCCTGTTGACCTTGGACGTAAGGATTTTGAAACTGTTGACCCTAGACATACAGGTTTTGCACCTACTACCCTTGGACATAAGGATTTGAACATGTTACCCTTGGACATAAGGGTTTTGCACCTGCTGCCCCTTGACATAAGGATTTTGACCCTACTACCCTTGGACATAAGGATTTTGAACCTACTACTACAGGGGTTGACCTTGGCCCTGAACGGGCTGGCCTTGCTGATATGTGTAGATGGCTTGTTGTTGTAGAGGTTGGCTCTATTGCTGCAAAGGTTGAACTTGTGGCTGCTACAAAGATTGGATTTGCTGCTGCACAGGTTCACCTTGTGGTTGTTGCAAAGATTTCCCCTGTTGCTGAAAAGGCTGGCCTTGTGAGGATGAAGGTTGGGAGGATTGTTGAACAAACTGCATCTGCGACTGCAAAGGTTGCTGTGATTATTGTAAAGGCTGCCCTTGCAGTGGTAGCAATTATCCTTGCTACTGCAATGCTTTCCATTGCTACAACGAAGGTTGCCCTTGTTATTGCAAAGGTAGCTATATAGTTCCTGGATAGTTCCCGAATTGAATCTGGCCATACCCACCAGGCACAGTGGATTAACTAGGCTAAACATAAGTCCCATCTTGAGGAATCTAAGGTAGGGTAACCAAGAATTGTGAACCATATGGAACATAAGATGGTTGGAACGGGCCTCTGAGCCATGTATGGTTGTTGCTATTCGACATTAGCTAATCCAGATGGATTGATAGGGTTAGGAATAGCGTCGTAGAAGGGTTGATTCATCCCAACCATGTGAGTTTGTGATCCACTCACATTGGTTTGGCCTGACATCATAGAGATATTAATATATTTCCCCCTAGGTTGTGGCACAGTCTATCCACCCACTAGAGGGGAAGAAGAACTTACAGAGACCTTACTTACCAAGACCGTCGCTTGAATTGGAAGAGTCAGTTGAAATGACGAAACAAGGGGAGACAGAATGGTAGGTTGAACCAGAACGAAAGTGACTGAAGTTCATATAATCGGTCAAGAGGTCATGTTCTAGATGAATGAACCTAATGTATGCATGGTGCTAGGAGACTAGATAAGATTCTGATACAACGACGAGGCACTGGGAGCGCCCAAAACCAACTGAGATAGAGAGGTATAATCATGTGGCAATAAAGGCTCACTAAACTCGGGATAAATGCTATACGTGATGGCTCTTGTGTAAGGGAAACCTTCCGAAGGGAACTCATATGGCTTCTCATCACCCACTTGAGGCGTGTGAGTGCCAGAAATTTCCAACTGACTCAGATAGGAGACTAGAATTTCTCCTTTTGACTCCATAGAAAAAAACTCATGACGAGCCAAAGATGAACGAGAAGACCACTCCAGCAGAACACCAGGGTGATTCTATGGACTATAAGGATGTTGTGGAGATACCAGAAAAGGGTCTATAACCAGTCCTTGCGGACTATCAAAAGTCCAAGGACTCTCGGGAGTTTGGATAGGATTATGAGGGGATTCCGGGTCAAATTCGTAAGGTGAGCCAGTATCTGATGGAGGCAGATGAGAAGACAAATGTTGAATACTCAGAACAATTCCAAGCTCAACACCTTTATCCTGAAGAGATTGTGGAAGTTTAGGGAAAGTTTCTCTGGATGACCTTCCAGATGCAGGAGAGGAAGAGGAATGAGGCAAAACTGATGGTTCAGCCATGCTGACTTTGTCTCATACAAAAGGGAAGAGATATTAATTTCAAGGCTTTAAAAATATATTAGGGATATACTCACGATGTGGTCTAGAACAAGACTACCAGGAATATGAAGTGATCGTGGGAAAAAAATTAAGACGCTAAAACAGATTGATGCCTTTTCATGTTTTAAGAGTCGAGAAAAAGGAAAAGATGATTCTAGTCTCTTTCAGTTTGAATGAGCTTGAAAGGACAAGTAATTGGTGATCTTTTAAATTTAAGGAGTCAAAAATACCAAAATGACTACTCAGGATAATCTAGGAAAAAGGATTACCAGGTAACTATGAACTCCAGAATACCTCCTGGTGAAATGAGAAGTACGGGCAGACAATCATGTGGAATGTTGTGTTTGGTGTAGCACATTTACAAGGCAGCAGACTTAGCTTCTTATGGATAAAGGATTGCAAACCTAGTGGGGTCTCCCTTTACATACGCGACAGTACAAGGAGCACAAGTATGTATTAGCATTGTCTAATTATGAATCAAACAACAGCTATTAGGTTTAAAGATGTTGGAACACATCTTTAGCCTAGACCTCTAAATGTCAGCATTTAGTTTCAAATGCGCCTTAGGTTAATTGAATATTTTTAGAAGTTTATCTTGAAATTAAATCTCATTTTTTAGGCCCTATCGATGCCACCTGAAAAACTCTTATATGCAACTATATGAGACAAAGCCCTTTCAATTCGATGAATGCTTACACTAATTAAGAGAAGAAAAAGAAATTAATGCAACAAACAAGCAATCGAAAGTAAGATGACTCTTCACTACTTCTATTTTCAAAAAAAAATAATGAAAATTCATTCCACTTCCTACTCTTCCTATCAAAGGCACTTCAACTAGTCCTTTTAATACTAAAAGAAGTTCATTTATTTTGACATGCTCATGATGATGCAATTATAGCTTTCAATGATTCTAATCAATGCAACATATCAATTAATCAAACTAGAATGATGTATCTTCTTCAATGGAATGTTAAAATGAATCTTTCACATACACATTTCAATGAATATTTCCAAACACCTAAATATCAATCAAATGCAAAGCATGACCAGAATAACTCTTTTCAAACCAAATGCAAAGATTCAACTGGCACAAATCGAGCAATGAGATCTATGCTAGGAAAAGATACGTTCAAAAAGAGAGGAGTAAATAGAATTTTTTCATTTGTTGAATTGAAACCAAAGAACTATTGATGCTATGACTAAAAAGTGAAATGCACAAAGCAATAATCCAACAACTTGACTTGATGAGAAGACAAACAAATGAATGGACAATGACCTAGATGCCCTAGGGACACAAACCATCCAAAAACTCAAAAAATCAAGTAAGGAAATCTCAAACCAATCAACCTAAGAAAGAATTCTAGCCAGGGAGAATATAGGCAAACAAGCCTAGAAACAAAATTTATGAGGACAGGAAACACTGGAAATGATTTAGGAGAAACCCTGATTTTAACCTAGAGGCATCAACGTGACTGTCTAACTAGAAACAAGAGCTAGAAGGGGCTCTGGTGCAACTGTTCAAAGCAAACTCGTGCTAGTCGGCACGACTGTTAGAAAATTAACAATGATGATAAAGGGATTTAAAGAAAAAATAAAAATTTACGCAAACTAGAACTAGACCTGTCACTCTAAATTTAAGAATACAAGCAACAGATGACTTGAAGCACAGATTACCAAAGAGAAAGATTGAAACAAGAAAAGTTTTCACAAATCATGAAATGAAAAACAATCCAAAGAGAGGGATGGATCCCCAGTATGGTCGCCAATTTGTGGAGTAGGAGTATCCTTTATGTGGACAGAGGCAATCCTTTTAGCCCAAGAGAGTGGATCTAGCCACAAACAAGACAATATAATAAAAATTTCCATATATTAGAATCGAATAGGAGGACCTGCCTCTTATAAATCTAATCCAGTTGATGGTGATCTTGCTTCCTTTCTCCGACTTCCTTTCATTCCTTTCATTCAAATACCTGAAACAAAAACGAAAGAAACAACAACAAACATGATAGCATAAAATCAAATTCAATCTACTTAAAAGGTCAAGGAGTTCTAAGCTATCAAATGTAATATTACACATGATATAGGAAATCAACCATTAGCTGTATTAACATAAAAGTCAAAGAGAAATATAACCGGAGCCTTGACATTGCAGGTTCCCTTTGGCATGTCTGGGTTCCAGCACCACTATAAGCATCTCATGATTCACCCTCAAAACATTGGAAGTTCAAGGCCTCTTCCCCTTTGCTCCAAATCAAATAAAACTACAAGTTTATTCTCCCTTCACACACAAACTAGAAGGCTAAGGTTCTCAAGATGGCTATCAATATTTTTAGATTATTTCAGCCCTTTCATTAGCTAGCTAAGGTTGTAAAATGAGGAGTTTATATGGCTTTGATAGAGGGGAAATGGATCCCATTATTATGGGAGAGGCCTTATCCATTTTGGTTTGTTCCATTTTAATAGGGGAAAGGAGCCCAAACAGTCTCTCTCAGCCCTATCTTGCCCAACCATTTACCAAACTTCCATTCACGAAGCTTCTAGACCTAGAAGCTTCAACTCCATTTTTAAAAACTTGCCAAAAGAGGGTCGATGAGGGTCATGAATAGCTTATCAGTGTCGTTTGATGCTAAGCCTAGTGTTAGAGTCTACAAATCAACACATGGAAGAAACTGAGTGCTCCTGTCGATCTTGAAAACTGAGTTTGAAGAAATATTCTTGGGAAATGATGTAAGAGGGAAATATTCTGCAGATGAAAAGGGATGTAGGGACATGTTCTTCATGGCCGGAAAGAACATGAGGGTCACTGTAGAGGTCAGGATCGAGGAACGACGAGTATAAGGACAGTGACAAAATGTTGTGTAACAAACCTTATGCCAAGAAGATAGTGTCTCCACATCTTCAATGCATGTATGATCATTGCTAACTCCAAAACATGTGTCCGGTAGTTCTGCTCATGATCGTTTAGTTTTCAAGACTCATAACATACCACCTTCCCATCGTGCATAAGGACTACACTAAGTCCTCTCTTTCAAGCATTTGTACATACCACAAATTCTTTGTCTGGATCTGCAATCTGTAACA
The DNA here is from genome assembly GCA_000404065.3 of Pinus taeda. Classification (NCBI taxonomy): domain Eukaryota; kingdom Viridiplantae; phylum Streptophyta; class Pinopsida; order Pinales; family Pinaceae; genus Pinus; species Pinus taeda. Next base: position 20,894 of record APFE031519389.1, on the reverse strand, counting down.
CTGGTGCATGCGTCAACAATTTCTTAAGTTGTTCAAAACTAGCCTCACACTCCTCGGTCCATTAAAACTTCTTACCTTTCCTTTTCAATGTTGTGATAGGATAAGAAACATACAAGAATTTCCTGATGAACCTCCTATAGTAGCCTTCCAAACCCATGAAACATCTCACCTCATGAAGATTCTTAGGAGCTACCCACTCCATGATGGCCCTTATCTTCTCTAGATCTACTGAAATGCCTTTCTTGGAGACAACATGCCCCAAGTAATGTACCTCAATTTGAAAGAAACTACACTTGCTGAGCTTAGCATACAACTTATGCCCTCTCAACAACTTCAACATTGTTGCTAAATGTTCGACATGCTCTTCCTCATTTTTAGAATATACCAGTATATCATCAATGAACATAATAACAAACTTATCTAAATATGGACACAACATGATATTAATCAAACACATAAATGTAGCTAGAGAATTAGTGATGAGCCTCATCGTTGGGTAATTATATGGGCCTTAATTCACTTCCTAGCTTAGTCAAACCAACTTTTCTCATCACTTATTACATGTTTTTTATTATATTTTGTATATGAGGTGAGTTAGAGATGGATATTATGCTTTGTGGACTAATATGCATTGAATGTAGGAGATGATAGCATACATTCTTGCTTGAGGAGATGGAACACACTGCCATACAACTTAAAGATAAGAGAGTATCACTCTCCTTAAAGGTTGAGAGATGCACTAAACATGACACCCATGTACAAGCAATCTATGAAAATGTTGAAAGTCAATTGGATTGGCCTAAAACTTAGTCCACCAATACTCTTAGGGATGCTAGAAGGGAGAAAGGAAGAAGAAGAAAAGAGGTAGTGGGAGGAGGTAGAAAGGAAAGTGGGCTTCTATGAACAAGAGGAGGAGACCACAACAGAGGCATGGGATGTCAGAGACGCCACTTGAGCCATGAAGGATATGGATATTGACTAAGTTGCTCAGAGGACGAGCAACACTTTCAGTAGGGGGGTGATGATGAGCCTCATCTTTGGGTAATTATATGGGCCTTAATTCACCTCCTAGCTTAGTCAAACCAAATTTTCTCATAAGTTATTACATGTTTTTGATTATATTTTGTTTATGAGGTGAGTTAGAGTTGGATATTATGCTTTGTTGACTAATATGCATTGAATGCAGAATTAAAGGAGAAAGTCAAGGAATTTTGGCAAAGACTAAGGTCAAAACTGGAATGGGACAAAGGAGAGGAATTGTAGGAGGTAAATCCTCCTCATTTACTACTCCTCCATTCGGATATTCCTCGATTCATCACATCATCTCGGAGTGCAAACAACCAAATGATGAGGATTAGAAGAAAGCTGAGCAAGTAAGAGACAAAGCACCAGTTTATCTCGAGTTTGGGAGTTGAGCCTCCCTAATTTTAAGGAAGTTGTTGGGGACTTCAGTTGTATAAGTAGAGAGGCTTAGGAACTCACTAGGATTCAGATTTTTATTGCAAAACTCTAAGCTATTTTTGAGTTGCAATACTTTTGAAAGTTCTATTGATGTAATTTGTTTTTTGGTAATAAGAATGAGTTTTTTTTTGAGCCAGCATTGAGTTAACTTAGAGGGCTGAAGCTCTTGGGTTAGGGCCCAACCCTAGCAGCCAAGGATCCTCTTTATTGTACATGTATGTTTAGTGTAGAATCATAGCTTCATTGTTAATTTTCTCTTTAGATGCATTTCCATTACAAGTAGTGTAGATTAGATTGGTTGTTTATTAGTTTACTTCCCTTTGTGCCTTACTTCAAGCAGCAGGTTAGCAAGGAGAGAAAGGATCACCACAAGGTTTTCAGCAAGTGTCTTGACCTTACTTCCTCCCTCTCAGATCATGACTTGAGGAAGGGACCCTTAAGCAACCCCAAAAACACAGATCTCTAGTTCTTTTATGAGCTTTGGAGTTTGTTGTCTTTAATTTAGTATTTGGTTAGTTTTGCAAGGTAGATTTCCATTTTCATATTTTTCATCTCCATTTCTGTAGTAGATATCATCGATGCTTTCATTCCTTTCAACAACTTTCTTCATGCATAATATAGGCAGTTGATTCAATAATTCTTCTTTTCTAGTCTATGAGAATGTATCTTGTTACGTAGCTTTTTGGAAGACACACATGTTTTATGAAAAGTAGGTGCTTCAGGAGGGGACTAAGACTTCATAGCCAACAACCACCTTCCACTCCATCCACCTTAGCCATCCCTTGTTTTCACCATCACCTTCACTAGTTTTTCATCATTTTTCATAGAAATTATTCCAAGCACATTGAGGAATCCAGCCATCTAATATCTTGGATATTGACTCCTGAGTGATCCTAGACCTTCTCCCACTCCATTCCACCCATAACACACCTTTCTAGGCCTCCCATTACCTACAACACCTCACATTTTTCTCTAGGTTGTATCTTGTAGGTTTCCTGTAATTCCTATAGAATCATCCTGTAGGTTTTATTGAAATGACCTGTTTTGAGGCCGAATTGATGGAAAACCTCTAGGAAGCCACCAAAAGCCTCCCAGGGGTCCTCCACACTATCCAACCATACCATAACCATTCTAGCCATCTTCAAACATCCTTACTTCACCTGCCACATCCACAAAAGAAATTAGTTGCATACTTGATTTTGCATAAAAACACAAAAACACAAAAACAGATTTAGTTCAGCTTCTTTACTTGCAGATTAGTGTTGTTTGATGCTTCTTACTTCTACAACTTAGATAGTAGAGTTTGTTTCATGTTGATTTAGAATTTCTACCGAGCATAGCTTCTTAAATGGTTAATTAGGGAATGTTGTGATTTAGCATTACATGTCAACCTTCTCCATTATTGCAGTAGAGTAACTCTCTTAGAGTAGATTTACCTTTCTTCCATATAAGAATCAAGCTTCTTCTAACTCCATAGAAGTCTGGCTACCCATGTGGTCTCTCACCAGCTAAACAACGACAAAATGCAGAACCATCACTTTTACTTGTGCATACAACACTATCATCTCCAAGTTTGTACGAACCCCGTGTTGATAAGTAAAGCCAGTAGCCTAGGAGTTACAACATCCTTTCTGAAATACTGGCGCTCATCACTTTTTGGCAACATTGCCAGGGAGGTTTCTGAGTAGAATGTGATTACTACTTTCTTTTCTTCTATTTATTGTCTTCAATATTCTGCCATTAGTTTATTTCTGCAAAAGTAATCTAGTTGTTTCCTTTCTTTCATTTTGCATTGTCTGCTTTTCTTTCCATTTCGCAAGAAAGATTTCAATTTAGCAAGTAGCTTTTTCATTCTATCGGTAATTTTCATTCAATAAGAAATTTCAATTCTACAAGTACTTTCCAAGTTGAAAAAATACAAAATGAAACCTAAAATATTTCCTTTCATGCCTCATAGGAATAGTGACAACTTAGGGAAAGTTTTTCCAAATACCCCCACTACATCAAACAACCAACCTTCCCTCTTCTTCGGTCGCTGTGAACTGGAGGAGGTGAGAAACCTGACATATTTGAAGAACCTACAGGGGAAGAAGAAGAAAAAGAAGAACACATTCCTACTGAACCAATGGCTGAAAACAGAAATGACAGAGGGAATAGAGAGAGAGAGTTGAGGGTGCCTTCCCCATCAAGGAAACCAATAGGGACACTAAGATGAAAAATATAAGCCCCTCCGCCCTACCTCATTTACATGGTCTCACCACAAAGAACCCTGACATGTTCCTATTTAAGTTTGTTTTTATATGCCGAACCTATGACTATACAGATGATGAGAAAAAGTTAAAACTATTTCCATCTACCCTCAAGGATGCAACATTGTGCTAGTTCATAGGTTTACCTAGAGATATCATCACAACTTGGGCTTAGATGCATCAGGCCTTTAACAACAAATATCGGGACTACTGTCAATCAAAGGATACTAAAGAATAAATTTTCAAGATGACCATAGGCAATGATGAATCCCTAGAGGATTACGAAGAAAGATTCCATCTTAGTTACAAAAGGGCCATGTGCACACTTAACCCTAAGTCACTAAAGCTAGTCCTACTTAGGGGAGTAAGGGGAGATCTTTTGGATACTCTACATTTGTTAGCAGGAGGAGATATCTACCAATTACCCTATGAAGATATCAAGACTGTCTTTAGAAACCATTCTAGGGTAGCTAGGAAAAAGGGTAGGGGTAGTCAACCTATGGTCAGTACGTCATCTTCTAACTCATCCATCAAGGGTGAAATTGGGAACATGCTGGAATATTTCAAAAGTGAGATGATGCAAACCCTTGCCTTGCAAATGGACACCATGTAGATTAAGAGGAAGCAAGAGGAAGTAGAGAGAGCCTTGGCCATTTTTTGTCCTAGATACACCAAGAGGCATCCTAGGAATGGATGTCCATTGAACTCTATTGAAATTTGCTCGATAAGTGAAGAAAACCACTCCACAGATAAGTGCCCTTCTTTTCCTGGACTCAAAGTTGTATATCAAGGAGTTGAAGGGGTCACTGAGCAGCTCTGTTACATTAACCAAAGGAGACCTCATGGACCTAGACCATACCAGTAGCGCATGCAAGGGTCATCCCATGCATATGACAACTCCAACCAAACCATAGCCATACCTTCTTGGGGACCACCTGCTCATCCTTCCTAGTCTACACCCCCTCCTTGGTCCTTTGCATCTTAGTATCTCTCCCAGCCAGCTAACGAGTCATTTCAACCTTAGGTTCCATCACAACCTTAATGGAATGCACCACCCCAGGGGTGGAGGACCCAATACAACAATGCTCCAGCTCTATTTCCTCCACCACTTTCCCAACTACAACTCCTACACTCTACTCCACCCAAGCAACACCAGATGCCTTCCCAGCCAAATCCGAACTCATACAACAGGCAGGCTCAACAAGTATACAGTGGAGAAACACTATATCTAGATTATGCTGTGGAAATCCAAGAGATTAACCTGAGATCTGGGAGATTTCTCTCAGATAACCAACCTCCACCTCCACCTAGGGAGGTTGAGGAAGAAATAGAGGAAATAAATCTTAAAGTAAATCCACCCTTTCCTAAGAGATTAGCCCAACCACTCCAACCTCAATACGTTGATTAAGGAGAAGTGGTTCAAGCATCCAGGGAGGCGAAGAAGAGATGACCCTACCATTAATGTTATTGGGAAACTGTCCAACTTAATGCTGGGGCAGGTAATTTGTCCAAAATATTTGGACCCTGGAATCCCTGTAGTAGATGTGCACATTAATGGCACCATTGTCCCACACACTCTGAACAATCTTGGGGCTTCCATTAATGTGATGACCAAGGACACAATGCTCAAGCTCAACCTCCAAGGTTCATTGAGAAAGACCACAATAGTTCTGGAACTTGCAGATTGTTCCACAGTAACCCCTGAGGGGATTGTGGAGGATGTGATGGTCTCCATTGACTCTTGGTAGTACCCTGGAGATTTCCTATTAGAAAAATATTATATATGATAGAGAAATGCAAGACATATAATATGCGAAAAAACACAAACACATAATACCAGAGAGACACAGATATACATGGTTCACCCAGTTTGGCCTACATCCACCCTAAATAGCCAGTCCTTCCTTTCTATTATCCAACAAAATGAAGAGACACAACCTATAGCAGATCCACTGTAATATCCTCTGTTTTCTCTCATAGTCTCACCTCTTTGTTTCTCGTTCTGAGAATACACACATATTATATAGCCTCAATACAATGCCCTCATACAAAGAGAGGGGTTTCCTTCTAGGGCAAAAAATCCTAAACTAAACATAAATTCTACCATCAGATCATTTGCCTAATGAATGGCTTAGATTGACTAGAAAATACTATACTTTTATAAGGAAATTTTACATCTGTTTTTAGCTTCGGGGGCACTGCCCTTGAAACCCCCGCCGGGGGATTGTTGGCCCCCAGACCCCCTAGCCGGGGGGGATCGACCCCCCGAACCCCTGCGAGGGGGACAAGTTCCCCCCCATGTTGAGGGGTGTATAATATTCCTAGGGTATACATCCAGCTGAAACAAAGACTTCTAAATAATCATGCTCCACACCCAACAATCTCCCACTTGGAGATCGATTGTAGCAACTCCACCACTGCTTCATTTGCTGGACAATGACACCTCTTTAGACCTGGCTATTTCTCATCTTCATTGTCATCCTTGAAGACCAATTGAAACTGAGCATATTCTTAGGTTCTCCCTCGTTACAACTTTTGTTAGCATATCTGCAGGATTCTAACTAGTGTGTATCTTTTCCAACTTCAACTCTCCATCTTCCAACACTGATTGTATGAAATGGTACCTGAGTTGTATGTGTTTAGTCCTAGAATGAAATGTTGAGTTTTTTGCAAGATGAATGGCACTTTGGCTATCACTGTATAACGTTCCCATATCATGCTTCTTACCCAATTCACCAATAAACCTTTGTAACCAAATCATTTCTTTACTAGCCTCTATAGCAGCAACATACTATGCTTCTGTTGTTGAAAGTGTAACAACACTTTGGATTTTTGAAACCCAACTGACAGTTGTTCCACCTACAGTAAATACATATCCTATAGTGCTCCTCTTGTTATCTCTATCCCCTGCCATATCTGCATCAACATATCCCTGTAGAGAAATGTTTGAACCACCAAGGCATAATGCTTGATTTGTGGTACCTTTCAAATATCTGAGAATCTGTTTCACTGCCATCCAATGTTCTTTTCCTAGATTATTCATGTACCTGCTTACAACTCCCATTGCATGTGCAATATCAGGCCTTGTGCAGACCATTGCATACATTAAGCTTCCAACTCCTGATGCATATGGAACTTTAGACATATAATCCATGTCTTCATGGGTCTTTGGGCACATCTCCTTACTAAGTTTTAAATGGCTAGCAAAAGGTGTACTAACTGTTTTGCATTGTGGATATTAAATCTTTTCAACACCTTTTGTATGTACTCTTTCTAAGACAATGTTAATTTGTGATTTTTCTTGTCTCTAGTTATTCTCATCTCAAGGATTTGTTATGCAACCCCCAAATCCTTCATTGCAAATGAATTTACCAATTTTCTTTTGAGCATAGTTACTTCCTGCATGTTAGACCCTACAACAAGTATGTCATCTACATACAATAAAAATATATTATAGCTGCCATCATTTTGCTTTTTTAGATAAACACAATAATCAGAGTGACATCTAGTATAACCTTGTTTAGACATAAACTTGTCAAAATTTAGATACCACTTCCTTGGAGCCTGTTTTAAGCCATACAATCTCTTCTTCAACCTGCACACTAGTTTATCCTTCCCTTTTACCTCATATCCTTGTGGCTGTTGCATATATATCTCTTCCTCCAAATCCCCATGGAGAAATGTTGTCTTTACATCTAACTGCTCAAGATGCAAACCTTCAACTGCTACTAGACTTAAAATGGTTCTAATTGAATTCATTTTAACAATAGGAGAAAATATTTCATCAAAATCAATACCTTTGTTTTGTGCAAAACCCTTCACCCCAAGTCTAGCTTTGTACCTCTGTTTTCCTCCATCTTCTTCCTTCAGCCTGTAAACCTATTTATTCTGCAATGTAGTTTTACCTGCAGGAAACTTGACTAAGTCCCAAGTCTGGTTATGCATTAAGGAGTCCATCTCTTCTTCCATGGCTAGCTCCCACTTCTTCCTGCTTTCAACCTACATTGCTTCTTCATATCATTCAGGTTCACCAGAACTAGTCAACAATAAATAATATAATGAAGGACAGTATCATTCAAGGGGTATACTTATCCTGGTAGATCTTCTAACACCACTTTCAGGTGTTTGGGGTGCCTGTTGTTGTTGTGGTGGTTGCTGTTGTTGTGGTTGCTATTGTTGTGATTGTTGATTATTGTTATTTTCAGGCACCTTTACTTTTCCAGTGATCCCTTTAAGAACTGTGTATTCCTTGTTTTCCTTTTCTTGTTTCTTTTCCTACAATTAATTCTTATACAAGACCTTTTCATTGAATATTACATCTCTACTCCTAATGATTTTGTGATTTTCATAATCATATAAGTGATAACGAAAATCATTAACACCATATCCAATAAAGGTACATTTCTTTTATTTTGCCTCAAGCTTTATCTATTTTCTTTATTAATATGGACAAAGGCCTCACAACCAAAAGGATTTAAAAAAGAGTAGTTTACCTTTTTACCTATCCATGCTTCCTCTGGAACACCACCATCCAAGGAACTTGAAGGTTATTAGATAAATAGCAGTATCTATAGCATCTGCCCGAAATTGTAAAGGTAATCCTACATGCAATCTCATGCACTTTGCACACTCCATGATTGTTCTATTCATCCTTTTTGACACACCATTTTCTTGTGGTATTCTTGGAACTGTCTTCTCTCTGCAAATTCCATGCTTTGAACAATACCTATCAAACTCTTTGCTACAATTTTCACCTCCATTGTTTGATCTAAGACACTTAAATTTATTTCCCGTCTCAATCTCAACCAAATCTTTCCATTTCTTGAAAGTATCAAATACATCAGATTTATTCTGAATACAATAAATCCAAGTTTTTCTAGTTGCAGCATCAATAAAAGTAACATAATAATGAGAGCCACTGAGAGATGATACCTGAGCAGGTCCCCATACAATTGTATGCACAAGCTCTAATTTTTTTCTCTTCTTTTCTTTCCCAACTCTGAGAAATATGACTCTCTTCTGTTTTCCATAAATGCAATTCCACAGAAGTCCAAATCAGCATTCTTCAAACCCAACAACAAATTCCTTTAGTAAAGAATTTTCATCCCCTTCTCACTCATGTGTCCGAGCCTATGATGCCATAATGCTGCATCTGCTCCTTTGGAAGTTAAAGAATTAACAAAGTTAGAAATACCATTGCATAAATACAATGTACCAACCTTTTCACCTTTTGCTATTACAAGGGCTCCTTTGGTCTGTGAAAGTTGTCACACAACCTTCACCACCTAACTGCCCCATTGAAATCATATTTTTCTTCAGATCTGGAACATGCCTTACCTCCTTTAGTAGCCATTGGTTTCCACTCTACTGTTTTACAAGAACCTTACCCATTCCAACAATTTTATAGGGTTTATCATCACCCAAATGGATTTTGTCCAAAATCTCCTTGAACATAGTCATGACAATATTTCTTATTAGGTGTGGCATGGAATGAGGCCCCTGAATCTACCACCCAGGAATCAGTAATATTTTCAAAAGAAAGAATCAAAGCATCTTGTAACTCCTCACCTTTCACATTTTCTTCATGATTGTTTTATTTTTGTGAATATCCTTCTTCTCCCTTCCGAGATCTATAGTCTTTCTTTAGGTGTCCTTTCTTTCCGCATTTCCAGCACACTATCCCCGATTTGGACTTGGATTTGCCTTTCCTTGATTTACTACGATATCCCGAGCTCTTTCCTCTTTCCATTTTTCTTCCCCTAGACTCTACACTTAAAGCATTACCTAATGTCTCACTAGATATTTTCCGTCCCATTTCCTCACTAAGGATAGCACCAACAACATCATCAAACTTTAAAGTACTAGATCCAGAAACAGAGTTACTAATGGTCATTACTAAACCATTCCAACTTTCTGGCAATGAGCACAAGAATAAAAGAGCTCTAACTTCATGATCAAAGTTTACCCCTATAGAACTTAACTGACTTGTAACTGTATTAAAATCATTTAAATGGTCTGCAACAGATCCACCTTTCGACATCTTCATATTAAATAATCATTTCATAAGAAATACCTTGTTTGAGATGAGGGTTTTTCATATAGTTTTGCCAACACCTTAATCAAACCCTCTGCTATAGTTTCCTTCGAAATGGTGTAGGCGACCGACGCTGTGAGGCACAATCGTATTGTTCAGAGTGCCTTTCTATCGAGAAGGTTCCATTCTTCATCTGTGATACCTGTCAACATCTTTGTTTTTCAGCTCAATGGTAGGTACAGATCTTTCTGATACAGATAATCTTCCATCTGTATCTTCCATAACGGGAAGTTTTGGCTGTTAAATTTCTCGACCCTAAACTTACCATCTTCTGCCATTGTTCCCACTTGAACGAGAAACCCTTCTTTCCTGCGATTTTTTCAGCCAAATAGACCTTCGGCTCTGATACCAGTTGTTAGAAAAATATTATATATGACAGAGAAATGCAAGACATATAATATATAGAAAAACACAAACACCTAAAACCAGAGAGACACAGATATACGTGGTTCACCGAGTTTGGACTATGTCCACCCCATACAGCTAGTCCTTCCTTTCTATTATCCAGCAAAATGAAGCGACACAACCTACAACAGATCCGATGTAATATTCTCTATTTTCTCTCATAATCTCACCTCTTCGTTTCTCACTTTGAGAATACACACATATTATACAGCCTCAACACAATGCCCTCATACAAAGAGAGGGGTTTCCTTCTAGGGAAAAAAACCCTAAACTAAACATAAATTCTACCATCAGATCATCCGCCTAATGAACGACCCAGATTGACTAGAAATTATTATACTTTATAAGGAAATTTTACATCTTGTTTTAGCTTCGGGGTTGCTGCCCCTGAAACCCCCACTGGGGGACAATTGGCCCCCTGACACCCCAACCAGGGGGGATTGGCCCCCCAAACACCCATGAGGGGTACAAGTCCCCCTCACACCCCCACTGCGTCAAGGGTTGTACAATCTTCCTGGGGCATACATCCGGCTGAAACAAAGACCTCTAAATAATCATGCTCCACGCCCGACATTTCCTAGTTCTCTAGCCAAAGGCTAAGCTTATTGGTTACCCTCTCATCCTTGGGAGGCCATGGTTGGCCACTGCTGATGCTTACATTAGCTGCAGAGCTGGGAATATGACCATTAAGAATGGGCATATGTCCAAGAATTTAGTACTATACCCTCCTACTCTACCTTCTCTAGAGCATGATTTACCTTTATGGTTGGAGGAGGAGGAAGAAGATGAAGTTTATTCTGCCCAACTTTATACTTTAGAAGCAACCATGGGAGGAAAACAACAGGATGAGGATGACTTGATTAAATACCTACTCCAAAGTCCAACTCCTAGTTCATTGCCCTTAGAAGAGACAGTAAAGGAAACCTAGAACAATCATCCAACTGACTTATGCTTGGCCGATTCCAACCCACTCCATGTCAAAACCATAGAATTCAGCCTAGAGAGAACCTTAAAAATCAATCCATCTCTTTATGCTCTCCAAGAAGAGGAGTTATGCAACATGTTAAAGGAAAATCTAGAAGCCTTCTCTTGGAGTTACAAAGAAATGAAGGGAGTACACCCCTTAGTGTGTACTCACCACGTATACATCAAAGAAGGTTGCAAGACAGTCTGAAAACCCCAAAGGGGGATGAATCCAACTCTTAAAGATATAGTCAAAGAAGAATTGCAAAAACTGCTAGATGCATGATTCATTTACCCTATCTCCGACAGTGAGTGGGTCTCTCCTTTGGTGTTAGTTCCAAAGAAAAATGGTAAGTGGATAATTTGTGTCGATTATAAGGAGTTGAAAAAAGCCACAAAGAAGGACCATTTCCCTCTACCTTTCA
>APFE031519383.1:0-10380 GCA_000404065.3 Pinus taeda | reverse complement strand
ATGATAATGGTTAGGAATCAAACAAAGACTTTGACTTTTTGCTCTGCGCCCGCTCTGCGCCTGCAGCGCAACCCTAGCCGCCCGCGCCTGCGATCTCTGCCTCCCTCATGGTGCCTGGAGGCGGCCCCGAGGCCCCTCCTCCCCTCCCTCCGGATGTAGCGACCTTCAAGGCCCTGGTTTCTGCCTCTGGCAAGCGCCCGATGTCAGGTCCGCAGCAGAAATTCGTTAAGAAATTGGACTGCATCCCTAAGGTCGCCCTCCCTGAAGAGGAAATTTGCAGGACAGCCCTGAATCTTACAGAGAATGGCTTGATCGGCCAGTTCACCGGGTTGTGGCCGTCCCCGAGAGCTGTCGAAGAATGGGTCAAAAGGAACTGGCTCCCTCTGGTCAGTGAAGGAATCAAGATTTATTTTGTGGGCAAAGGGTTTTTTGTTTTCCTGTTCGACAAACCAGAAGACAGAGGCCTGATCTTCAGAAACGGGCCATATTTCATGGGGCCTCAAGGACTCTACCTGAACAAATGGTCAACTGATTTCGATCCAATGCAAGATGTGCCTAGGGCGGTCCCGGTCTGGGTGCGTCTTCCGCATCTTCCCCTGCATTGCTGGAATCAAGGCTCATTACAATCTATTGGAAATGCTCTGGGAAAATACATAGACCAAGCCCCAAGGAAGGATCAGTATTCCTGCACCCAGATCTGTGTGGAGGTCGATTTGGAGATTGGATTACCTGAAGCGATCCAGTTAACGGTGGCAAACTGGTCTCATATTCAAGAGCTTGATTATGAGCAGCTGCCCTTTAAGTGCCGGTTCTGCCATGAGTATGGGCATTTCGCCAGATACTGCAAAAAAAGAAGCGAGGAGACAGCAGAAAAGGAAAAAGAAGACCAATGGAAACAGGCAAAGAAGACATCAGCAAACAGGCAGAGTAATAAAAGCAAGGCAAAAGGGTCCGAGAGCAAAGTAGATAACGGAAGCAAAGGTAACCATAATGCCGGAAGCAGCGAACCAAAGGTCAATGAGTGAGACAAAAATCCTTTTGAAACCCTCGCGCCTCCCCCGGATCCCCTGGAAGCAGAGGAAGAAGAACCACCACAGCCTGCCACTATGGAAGCCCTAGATCCAGGCAATACTCAAAGTACCCACACAAGCAAAATATATTCTCCTTCATACGCAGAGATAATAAAAAAAAAGAAGACCCCAATAGAGAATACTGGGTCATCAGATGATGAATCTCATGAAAAGTCAGCAAAAAGGGTCAGACGAAGAACTAACAAAGAAACCAGAGAAGAGGAGTCAGAAAAACAAAAAACTCTTGGCAGCCAAGCAACAATCGAAATGACCCTAGGGAGAACTGTTAGGCCAAGGACCTCCAAAGGAGGAGGGCCTACCCCCTCAAGCGGTAAATGATGCAGATGATCTCTTGGAACTGTAGGGGTCTGGGAAATCCTAATAAGGCAGAAGCAATCAAAGACTTATTGAAGATAGAGACCGCGGACATCCTCATGCTCCAAGAGACCAAAGTAGAAGGGGAAGCTCTTCTAAACACTAGTATCAACAAATGGAAATTTGACTCAGGCAAGGCTGTCAGCGCAAGGGGTACAGCTGGAGGCCTAGGCACTTTATGGACAAAAAGCTATTCCTTAGAACGTTCTGCAACAACTCAACACTGGATCTTTACAGAGTTGCGCCACATTGTAAGTAATTTCTCCCTCGCCCTGTTTAACTTATATGTACCAGTTCATTATGAAGAGAAGAAAGAATGCTGGAGGTCGCTTTCAGAGTTTTTAGAGCAAATCAGTCCTTCAAATCTGGTTATAGGGGGGGAGCTGAACATAATCTTAGACCCCAAAGAAAAGAAAGGAGGGATTCAGTCCAAAGACCCTTTCAGCAGAACAATGGGCAGTCTGATCCAGCGCTGGGACCTGGTGGATCTCAAACCAGTGAAAGGAAAATTCACCTGGACAAATAATAGAACTGGAGATAATCACATAGCAGCCAGACTAGACAGGTTCCTTATCAACAGCTCTCTAATGATGGACAACAGAATCGTTTTCTCAAAAATCCTACCAAAACTCACCTCGGATCACAAACCAATTCTCATATTTCTAAAGAAGGAAGAAGAATTAGGCCCCCTCCCATTCCGTTTCAGCCCCCTCTGGGCAGGCAAGGATGGGTTTTTGGACGCAGTTCAAGTGGCTTGGAGGACGGACGTCAATGGTTCCCCAAGTTATGTGTGGGAACAGAAATTGAAGAATGTTAAAACGGCCCTTAAAGTATGGATAAAGAAATCCATGCAATCCCCCAACAAGCAGCGGAAGGAGGCGATCTCTCATCTGGAAGGTATTCAATTCGAAATGGAGGACACGTTTCCTTCGGTCTCAGAGCTTGCTCAGGAAAAATCGGCTCAAAAGAATGTGTACTGCTCCTTCAGGAAGGAAGAGGAGTATTGGCGTTTAAAATCCCAAAGTTTGTGGCTTAAATCCGGGGATAGGAACACCTCATACTTCCACAAACAATGCAAGGCCCGCCTCTCGCGCAACCACATAGCTGAAATCACCAGCCCCAGTGGTCAGGTCATCAAATATTTCGCTCAAATTCAAGAGGCAGTGACAAACCATTTCAAGAACCTTCTAAGCGCAGAGAGAAATGGCGAGGAGGAGGATGAAACTGATTTTCTATCAGTCATCCCCAGTCTAGTTAATGAGGAAGACAATGCCTCATTGACAAGCCCAACAACAGAAGAAGAGATCACCAACATCGTTTGGTCGATGGACCCAGACAAAGCCCCAGGTCCCGACGGGTTCTCAATTCATTTCTATAGGATCTGTTGGGAAATCATCAAATTCGACCTCTTCAGAATGATAAGAGGAGTCTTGAAAAAGGCAAGAATGGGAGGAGGCACAAAATCCACATTTCTAGCTCTAATCCCTAAGGAAACTAACCCAAGATCGTTTGACAGATATAGGCCGATCTCCCTGTGCAATTCATCTTATAAGATCGTGGCCAAACTGCTGGCTAATAGGATCAAGCCTCTCCTTCAAAAGCTTATCTCCCCAGCTCAAGGAGGTTTTGTGAAAGGTAGACAAATCCTCGATAATGTCATTCAAATTCAAGAGGCCCTCCACTCCAGCTATGCTCGGAAAGAACAAGGTATGATAATTAAATTAGATATGAGTAATGCTTTTGATCGTGTTAACCGATCCTTTTTGTTCAGGGTCCTAGAAGCCTTCGGGTTTTGTCAAGATTTTATAAATATCATCAAAGCCTGCATCGACAATGTCTGGATTGCACCATTGGTGAATGGGAGACCAACAGAATTTTTTTCTGCCTCCAGGGGTCTGAGGCAAGGCTGTCCCTTGTCCCCATTTCTATACATCCTGATGGCGGACTCATTAAGCAAAAAATTATCTCAGGAGCAGCAACGCGGTTCCATCCTCGGGATCAGAATAGTGCAAGATATACCTTCAGTGAATCATGCTTTATTTGCTGATGACGCTCTCTTGCTTGGAGGCGCCTCCCTGAGAATGGCTAAAGCCTTCAAGTCTACCCTCCAAAAATTTTGCAGTGCCACAGGTGCCCTTATCAGCGAAAGGAAGAGCGCAGTCTATGCATGGAACACTGATCAGCAAACCACCGATAGGATAGCCAACGAATTGGGCTTCAAAGGTTATGCAGAATGGGATAAAATTAAATACCTGGGTCTTCCGTTGACGATGGGATCCAACCGGAACAATCTGTGGGAGGAGGTAATCTCCAAGTTTAATAAGAAGATAGCTGCATGGGGCGGAGTCTGGCTCTCCACTGGAGGAAAGCTCACCCTCATCAGGTCGGTTCTTTCTGCGCTGCCCACCTTTCAAGCTTCTCTGCTGTTGGCTCCAAAGCAAATAGCAGATCAAATCTCCAGCCTTATACGGAACTTCTTGTGGAGCGGAGGTAAGGGAAATAGTAACAGATTCCACCTTGTCAATTGGGATTTGGTGAAGCGCCCAATCAAAGAGGGCGGCCTGCAAATTAGAGACCCTCTTCAAGCTAATTTAGCGATGGGCTGTAAGATTCTGTGGCAAATAACCTCCGAGCCTAAGCATCCAAATAGCCAGATCTTCATCCACAAATATCTAAGGAATAGATCGATCACCACCTTCAATCCATCCTCTTCTCCTAAAGGAACTTTGGCGTGGAGACTCTGCTGCAGAGGGCTCGAGTTCTTCAAAGCGCACTTGTACAAAGTACCTGGCAATGGCAAATCGACTTGGTTGTGGAAAGACCGTATCATGGGCCATCCCCCACTCTTTGAGAATAATGAAATAGCAGGAATTCGAGCTTGGTTAAGAACAAGAGGGATCAGAAAAATTGAGGACCTGGTTGAATGGGACGAAGACGGCAATTGGAAGTGTTGGAATCTGCCCAACATTCCTGAGCATCTAATCGAGCAGTCAAATTTATTCATAGCTGAGATCGCAGATTTCGCCCCTGTCCATAAGAATGAGGAAGACTCTTGGGGCTGGGGACAAACAGGGGTATACTCAGCAAAACAAGGGTATATACAAATGCAAAGTAAAAAAGACCCAGTGCATCCGGAAGGAGTGTGGAAGCTGATATGGGAGTGCTTCAGTATCCCGAAGATTAACTTCTTCTTCTGGACCTTGTTCCAAAACAAAATTCTCACTGGCGAGAACCTTTGCAAACAAAACATCGTCGGCCCTCATCGTTGCGTGTTTTGTAAAAAAGCTTTGGAAACCTCTACTCATATATTTCTCGAATGTGAATTTGCTCAGAAAACTTGGTCTAGTTTCTTAGCCGGCCTGGAAGTTAGACCTCCAGCGAACAGCCCAATCTCAGAAATGTTCTTGTCCTGGAAAGCCAGATATCCCCATCGCATTGCTGCCAAGTCACTCTGGTCCAAGGTGTGGGTTGCTGTCCCGAAGTATGTATGCTGGAAAGTGTGGCTCTCCCGGAATGAAACTATCTTTAACCAAACAGAAACAACAGCCGAAAAGGTTGCAGAAAAAGCCAAGAACCTTCTAATAGAGACATTGAGACAGACCAGTATAAGAGACAATACCTTAAGAGATGAAGAAAAAGCATGGCTGGGCGACTTCACTCCCATAATGAGTCCTCCATCAGTCTCTCGTCCTCCCTTCAAGGAAAACTGGCAGATTCGAGACAATGCAGAAGGCTTCCAGAAGTGGTGGAAAACTCAGGGTAAATGCACTATATTTTTTGATGGAGCCTCAAAAGGCAATCCAGGCAGGTCAGGAGCGGGGGGTATCATTTACTATCCGAACGGAAGCAAAGAGTGTTTCAGTTGGGGTCTCGGAATAAAAACTAACAATCAGGCAGAAGTCCTAAGCCTATTGAAAGCCTGTCAACTTGCCAGGGGAAAAGATCCTAAGGAGATAGCAGTGTTTGGAGATTCAGAATTGCTGATCAAAGCCTTAAGGAAAAACAAAAGGCTCAATGACCCTATTCTGAACAAACAGATTCTAAGAGTGACCAGACTCTTGAAGGAATTCCCTTCAGTCCAAATCTTCCATATTCTCAGAGAACTGAACTCAGAAGCCGACTCTCTGGCAAACATCGGATGCAATCATGAAAAAGGTATGATAAGTATAAATTCAGGTGAGGCGATAATGGCAGTCATCCCCTAATCAGAGTTGTGAGTTAGGAGAATTTATGGCTCTGCCTGAAAGGACCGAGAAAGGTCATCCAGTTAGTGAAATGAGCAGGGTTATCAGCTCTTCGATTCTTCTTCATCCTTGTAAGAGTCCTTGATCCAGGGGAGTAGTTGTTATCTCTTTAGGCCTGAATACAGAGGATAGGTGCGCAACCTTCCTCAAATTCGAATATACAATGCTTAAGAATCAGTCCTCAGACACATGCCGGGTAGCCGGACTCTTCTTGTAGTTTGCCACGACTTTGGATGGTATTCTTGGGGGAGTAGACTTTGTTCTCGCCCTTCCAAATCAAAGAAGTGTCCAACTAGCTCCGTGCGCTTCCTCAAACCAGCTCTTCAATTCTGATCATAGAAAGCGGCAGTCTCCTTCCAGTTGAAGTGCGAAATCCCAAGTCTGAGTTGCAAGCAGTCTCCTTCTTGCAAAGAACAGGGGTGTTGATATTATTTCACAGGCCCAGGATAAAGTAATGAGGAGAGTTGTATGTTTAAGCTAGAAGGGATGGTAGTAGAACTCTAATCCTCTTACAGATAATGTTCTGCAGCAGAATTCGTCGAGCACAGATCAAGAATTGTAAATTTGATATTGACTTCGGTCATCCTTTAATAAACATACCCGTCTTGGTTAAAAAAAAAAATTATATTTTTAAATGTTATATACATTATATAGCTTAAACTTATAACTTTAAAAATTATTTGATGGATTAGAGGAAAAATCTAAAAAACAATATAGCTTAAAAAATACCAAAATATAAAATGATGAGACTACAAAGATTATAACTATAGATACATAGTTTTTTCCATTATTTTATATGATATATACATAAATACATAACTATTTTAGACAATGTCTAATATAAACATAGTTGAAATTTGTAATATTTTATATAACATGTGCATTGAGACATTTTATCCTTGAGTTTATTGTCCACATTAAAATATTTTTTTTGTAATTAGTATATTTTTAAGTATAAGTTAATATTATTAAAATATTTTATTGACAACCTACATTGAATTTTTTTATCATTATCAATATTTTTTGAATGTCATAAATTAATTTTATATTAAGAATTCAATGAATTAGACATATCCCTCTTATTATACTTGCACCACTCGGGTATTAGGCCTTTGATTTTTCCTTTAGGTATTAATTTATTTTTAACCAAAAGTTTTTGCATCTTCTTCATAGCTTAACATTATGGATTAACAGAACTTATCACAAGGGGTAATTTCAAATCTTTGGAAACATGTTGTTAAATTGTTCTACTTGGTGAAATAGTTGCCACCATTTGTATGAGGTTACCCATTTTACTACCTAGGTTCAAATATTTGGATACATTTTGTTAAGTTGCTACTAGGTGAAATAGTTGCAAATGTTTTTATGAAGTTATAGATTTTAGAGTAAAGAAAAAAAAATATTATGGATTGTATTCTATTAAATAACATATTTAGCAACATATTTAACATACTAGATAACATATTTATTATCTATTACAAGATTTGGTTTAAACACATCAAATAAAATGAATTTTAACAAATAAATTTAATTAGAGTAAAATAATTATATAATTTTAGTTAATATCAATATGGGAATTCGTAAATAATTATTAATAACAAATTCAAATAATTATCAATTCAAATAAACAATGCTAGTACATAATAACTCCATTTTTATTATATAATTTTTTAAGGAATATATTAACCCTTTTTTTTTAAAGTAGATGTATCTAGCCAGAACAATTGTCCTTTTAAATGTGAATATATAATGTTCACCTCAAAAATTAATTCAAAAATTGATATAGCTTCATTTAATTATGATATAATTAGTTTAAAAAAACTATTTATATTACCTAAGTATTTATTTTTATTACAAGGATTTGGTTTTAAATACATGGGAATGATAGAGTTTAATAAATAAATTAAATTATATTAAAATATATATAATTTTATTTAATATAATAAGGAATTAGTAAATAATTATTAACAATAAATTTAATTATGAATGCAAACAAAAAATAACTATGTAAATAAAATAACTTCGGTTTTACTATTTACATTTTTTTATGGAATATATTCAAACTACTTTTTAAGTAGACATATATGGCATCAATAACTAGCTATATATATATATATAACTTTCTAGACAACTTTTTGAGCAAAAAGCATTATCAGTACAATATGACATTACTATTGATTCTTCATCACCACAATAAATGATTACAATTTAACAAAATACCTCATTTTACCAATTAGTGGAACCTAAATTGACTAGATTCTAAACTTTAATACTAATTTGAATTTAGTTTTTCTACTTTAATTTAGCTATAATTAGACCAAACATTAGGGACTAGCTACTGTGTAGCACTTGTTATTCTTATTAGAATTTTATTTTTTTTTGTTTTTATATTTTATTTTCTAACATTCAATTACTTTTTTTATGTTTTCTTTGCACATTCAATATTTTACTAAATACAACATTAAAATATTTTATTTTAACAATGTCTTTTTATATATAAACATATATCAGATTAATACATATGTTAGTATTGATTTTCAATAGTTTTATTTTACATTTTGTTGTGCAATCATTTTGAAAAGTATAAAATTTAAACATTTTACTCACATTTTTTAAAAATATTTTCTATTGAAATAAATAAAATAAAATCACACCTCACATATACATTAAATAATTATATTTATAATTTAAGAAACATTAAATAATTATATTTATAATTTAAGACCTAACTGATAAAATATCCTAAATTAATTTACCTATATTAATAACATTTCCATTAAAAATGTAAGTACCATGTGTTTTTGATTAGGTCAATGTCCATTCTCAATGCACAAAACAAAAGAAATAATGTAAGATTAATGAAGGATGATTATTTACATACGTGGTAGTAAAATCGAATAAATTTACATACATACCATTTGTATGATTATTATGTAGGTATTTCTTAACATTATTATTATTTCTTTATTGCAATTTAGTATTAGGCACATTCACATGACCTATGGTATAAATAGAAATACTATTTATCTTTTATTTCTTGCATAACTATAGTACACTTTGTAACTAAAAATGAATTATAGATTAAAATGATTTAAAGTTTTAAAAGATAAATACACGAAAAATAATCTTAATAAAATGATAATATGATAAGCTATTAGGATCAATTATAATATAGTATTGTTAGTGAGGAGGGAGAGGGGTTTGGGTTGGTTTGTATGTTTGTTTTCTAGGTAGGGAAAATCTCCACAGGGAAATAGAATTTTCTTTTCTTGAGTGGATAATGTTACTAAAGAAATTATAGAGGAGAAGGAGGGGATGGGTTAATAGAGTCCAACTTACACGAAGAGGGGAAATACCCTTTTCCCATGACTCTGTGGTGATATATTTTAACCTAATTCTTCTTGAAACTTGTCAAGAGATAACAAAACTTGAAATTAAAGATGAGAAGAAGATTTATTCTATTTCTATATATGAACAACTCGTTGAGGACTTGGAAGGTTGGGTGCCATACTCTAGGCACACCAGGAATATAAAATAGTAGTAACTAAATTTAGCTACACTTTATTGGAAATGAAGATACTATTAGGATTGGTTATGAGGAATAGCCCTATAAAGAAGTACAACATTTTTGCTTCTTTGGAGGATGTAAAAGAATATTAATATATATGTTTTGTGTGGATAAAATTGATGCATAAATCATCCATGTGGGGAGCCATGTTCCTTTTGAATATTATGGAAGGGAAGTACAAGCCACCTGGCTCAAGTGCAAGAACTCTAGAAACTATATTGTCTTCAGACAATGAATATTGATTTAGGGTGGTGGGTGAAGATATATGGCTCTCTCCTCGAGCTCGTCATTTTGGATCTGGTATGCCTATGGATGGTATCTCAATCCATAGATTACAGTGACATATGACGGTTGTGACCATGTGTTTTTTTGTGTTGGGTGTGTATCTCTTCTCAGACTATAGTGAATTTTGTCTTAGTTGCGGCTTTTTAACACCAATGTTTATATGGAAACGGTGTTTTGCGATGACAGTATGTTGTTTCGTAGGCTCGCGGTGGTGTCTCCTTCAAAGTGGGATGGGGTTTTCATTGATGCCCTCAAAGCCCTTCTTCTATGTTTCTTTGGTCGGATCTCTTTGATGAATAAGAACCTGGTTTATCTCAAATTCTCTGGCATGACTTTTGTCTAGGTTGTAACGCATTATTGTTTGGAGGGGTTCCATGCCTTACAAGGACAAGATGCAATGTTTTTTATTTATAGAATGAATATCAGTGCGTATCCGTGATAAAAATTTAGAAACGGGTCTTGGTGCTCCCTCTATACACATGATGTTATAAATGTAATATGGTTCTTTTGATTTATATAAAGATTTGAAATTTAACAAAATTATAAAATAGTAAATTTAAGAAAAAAAAAACTTAAAAGTATTAAGAAACACTCTTATCAAAATTATTGACTAAAAATATTCATAAAACACAACTACTTATAGACTTAAAACATAGACATCCCCAAACACCAACTAATAAATCCGAGCTTCCAGAATAAAAACTGTCAGGCCAGGAGTAACTCCAAAGAACTGATTCATTTATTCAATTAGGTAGCTATCTATTATATACATGAATGTGATCGTTCAGTTCATCTTCTTGATGACTGTTCACATTCAATTCTCCCAATCGCTGAGGAT
>APFE031519372.1:47477-73226 GCA_000404065.3 Pinus taeda | reverse complement strand
CATGAAGGACGAAATGATGGCCTTAGGTAAGAATGGCACATGGGATCTGGTTGAGCTTCCGAAAGACAGGAAAACTGTAGGGTGTAAATGGGTTTTCAAGCTGAAACGGGGTGTGAATGATACGGAAGATAGGTACAAAGTGAGGCTAGTTACAAAAGGGTTTTCGCAAAAAGTCGGCATTGACTTTCATGAGATTTTTTCACCATTGGTTAAAATTGTTTCAATTAGAATTGTGTTAGCATTAGTGGCTTTGCTTGATTTAGAGTTGCAACAATTAGATGTTAAGACTGCATTTCTACATGGAGATTAGATGAGGAAATTTATATGGAACAACTGGAAGGGTTTGTTCAGCATCGCAATGAGAAATTTGTCTGCAGGCTCAAGAAGTCATTATATGGCCTTAAGCAGTCGCCTTGGCAGTGGTATAAGAAGTTTGATTCTTTCATGTTGAGTCAGAAATATGTTAGAAGTGAATATGATCATTGCGTTTATTTCAAACAATTGAATAATGGCATATTCATTATCTTGGTATTGTATGTTGACGATATGCTTTTAGCAAGCAAAAGCATAGAAGAAATCAATAGGTTGAAGGCTCAGATGGCAAAGACTGATATGAAAGATCTAGGAGCAGCAAGACAGATTTTTGGCATGGATATTTTCAGAGACAGGAGCAATGGTAAGCTATGGCTATCACAACAGAAGTATATTGAGAAAATACTTTTGAGATTTGGTATGAATAATGTGAAGCCTGTGCCAGTCCCTTTAGCTTCCCATTTTAAGCTTTCTTCGAGTTTATGTCCTAATACAGATGAAGAAAGGGATTATATGTCTCGAATTCCATATGCCAATGTAGTAGGGTGTTTAATGTATGCGATGGTTTGTACTCGACCAGATATTTCACATGCAGTTGGGGTTGTCAGCGGGTACATGGCAAATCTGGGTAAAGAACACTGGTCAGCAGTGAAATGGGTGCTTCGGTACTTGATAGGCACAAGAAGTTATTGTATTTCTTACAATAAGAGTAGTGAATTTGTTTGCGGATATGTTGATTCCAATTTTGTAGGTGATTTGGATAAGAGAAGGTCAACTTCAGGGTACATCTTTACTCTTGCAGGTGGAGCTATCAGCTGGATGTCAAAGCTATAGAACATTGTTGCTTTGTCCACTACTGAAGAAGAATACATTGCTGCTTCTCATGCTTGCAAAGAAGCGATTTGGTTGAAAGGTTTGTTTGGTGAATTTGGTAGGTTGCAGGACAACATCAAGTTATTTTGTGACTGTCAAAGTGCAATACATTTGGCTAAGAATCCGGCCTATCATAGTAAATCAAATCATATACCGATCAAGTACCATTTTGTAAGACAGTTTATCACTGAAAGGGGAGTCTCTCTTGGAAAGGTGCATACAAAGGAGAATTGTGCAGACATGTTCACGAAACCAGTTTTGTTAGAGAAGCTATGCTGGTGTTTGGCTTCTCTTGGCTTGCAGAAAAGATAAAATAATAATAACAGGGCATCAGGCTAATTCTTGTCAAGGTGGAGATTGTTGACATTTTCTGTTTTGCATAAGATAGGCAAAATCTCAGTAGATGAAAACAATAGGAATCAGTTCCTAGATTAGCTCCACGTTGTTGGGAGATGATTAATGCCTCCTATATTTGATGAAAGTGAGTTAATGAACTTGTTAGATTCCCTTTGCTATAAAACAGGCAACCATTTGGATTGTTTGCTATGAGGGTGAGAGTTTGTGAGGATTGAATTATGTAATCTCCTATTTGATTATTAAGATTGCCGATGCCTATGTTGTGTGGACGTAGCCCATATTGGTTGGGTGAACCACGTTAATTCCTGTGTCTTTATGTGCTTAATTTATCAGTTGAGTCTTGGTTTAATTAGTTGTGCATATGATTTCCAACAATTGTGATAAAAAATTATTCAATTTTAGAATCTCATATTAATATACTTTTCATACACACGAGTTTATGAATATGTTAAATGAAAAATATTCATAAATTAATCACTATGTGATATTGCCAAAATACTATACATTATAATATCAATTTGTCATATTCCAAATTCATAAATTTGCATAAAAAGTAAACATTGTAATTTTATAATATGTATATAAAAATTAAAGTAAAATGGTTGCTAAAATAAATATAGCAAATAAAATTCAAGGGTGAAAATTAAATGACATAAATCGATTCTAAGGTTTAAACAAGTCTCTTTAACTTAATAGAATAAATAGAAAAGAAAAACATAAATATAAAAGAGATTCTTAAACATGGTTTTAAGTCTTTTTTCTAATCAATTTTATTTAAGAAAATTCGAAATATTTTTATAAATATTTTGAACAATATTAGAATATATTTTATTCTATAAATATTGTTAAATTTAAGATTTTTCTTTTTAATATAATAAAAGATATAATTAATTCAATGGAAAACTAATTTTAAAATATAATTTTTATATGATTGAATTTAACATATGTGATCTTTAAAATTATTATATCAATATGCTTAACCTAAGAAATGCATCACTTGACAACCTATCATTTCGGTACAAATCCTTTGCTTTAGGCTTCGTTTCAAACTCAGAATCACTTCTCCAACTTTTATGAGTCAAATGGTGAAAAGAAGTGAGAAGATTAATGAATGCCCATCTCAACATAGGGTTTCCCTATGAACAATATCCTCCCTAAATATAGAGAGGAGGGAAGGAAGAGAAAGTATTATTATATTACATTGGAACTTCCCCCTTAATATTGAATGTGCACTATCTAATGTTAGAACCTCCTCAAAACACTAGTGTACTGGTACCAACAAAATTCCACAACTAGGAAAAGGGGTTTTTTGGTGAAGAATTGAAAGGAGACACTGAAGTATGTTGCATATAGGATATCCATGAAGAAAAATATTATAGTCCAAAAAAATGATATCCACAAAAATTGTGGAACTGTGACTGAAAATTGTCTTAGCAGCGTCATCTGGCTCTTAGTTGGCCTCAACCATTTTTATTTCTCATCATACTCGAGGGTTTCGTAGACTTCTAGGACCTTGGATGTATTTGAAGGACTAAATTGATTCTTTGAATTAGTTTTTCATCTCCTTTAATATAAATATCACATATTACAAGGTATATTATACTCAATTTATTATTTTAGAGGATTTTGGGTTCAACTTTATACTTATCCATGTAGAGAAAAAGTTTGATTTTAACACAACCTCTTATGGTTGCTTTGCTACTCCTAAATTTTCCTGTCTTTCTGCTGAATATTAGTGATGATATGGATGGAATTTTGTGATGATGTGCAGTTTATAGATTACAATCCCTTGATTTTATATGTAACGTCATCATCATGCATGTGAAATGGCATATAGTTTATTTTATCTATTTTCTTTTGATGTAATTTTATAGTTGGAATCTTAGACCAATCCATATTTGTTACATCGGTCATGTTTCTTTCTACACTCCTTGGAACAGGTGAAAATTGGATTTTTATGAAGATTTTTCTTTTGTGAGTTTGACATTAGTGAGGCTACATCATAGTCATGTCCAATAATAACACAAAATAGGGTGGGGATTTTAACCAATGACTTAACATATAGGAGTACTTTAGCATCACACCCAATCACCATATATCCTAGATCCTGTGGATTATGAAGATACTTAGAGTTACTAAATACTTAAATTATGAAGTAGGTTAGTTCTACATTGATACTGTCTAGATATAATATATTTTCTTATTTTTGTTTGTGCTTGTCATTATTTTTCCATTCTAGTTATAGAAGGAAAAACATTCTTCCAATCTCTAATATGAATCTTCATGAACCTATTGTCATCTAACCGTTAAATATTCATAGGATTTTGCTGAAAGTTTGTGTGAGGAGGTATATAGTTTTTTAGAAAATACAAATTCAAGTCTTCAAGGATAACATAGAATTGAACCATTGACCCATATAATGTCATATGGATCTACAATTTTTTCCAAAAAAATTCTTTGTACACCATGTAGTGATTATTTTACTTCAGTAAATTTTCTAAAAGCAATGGGATGGGTGTGTTTGGAAATGATGCTAAAAACACAAATATCCCCATAGAGGTATGGTGGTATTATTTGCTGAAAAATATGACTGAGGTGACCTTTATAAACTTAATTACTTTCTAGTTTTGGAGAAAGAATGAGTCTGCAGACAATTGTATACATGGATTATTGTTTTTACAGATCGTGAGAAATGTTGTTCAATTTACAATTATTTCAAACATATTTAAAAAAAAAAAACATTCTAATCACTTATTATCTAACTCTAGGTGCCAGATACACTATTTACATCAATGGATATATAAGAAAAACAAAATAGTGAATTGTTAAATAATTTAGGAAATTTTTTTCATCATTCTTTGAGTTTTATTGCAAAGCCTGCAGGTCAATATTTAATGTATTGTATTAGTGTCAATTTAGCTATATAAGGTTTCCTTATCCTGCACAATTGGGTTATATGGTTTGTCATAATGGAATATTTTTACATATATTTGAAGGTTATGTATATATTGTCCTAGATTCCCTAGGTGCAGAGGCACATAAGCTAACTGTTGATCTAGGTGAGAGAGTTGGTAAACTAGTTGAGCAATATGTTGAAGCGATGACAAAAGTAATTGAATTTCTATTTGAAATTTAAATTTGTTAATGCATATCTTTTTTTGAATGAATGAATGAAAAGGAAACAATTTCTTGTAGACCTCAGTGTTATTTACTACATAATGAAGCTACAATAATTTTTAATGCTAATTCCATGTACTTTTTATAATGAGGTTAGACTTAAATAGGGCTTGAAAACAACAATTAGCATATATACTGAAGGGAATGGTTACTTACACATACTCTCCATATTCTCTTTAGTATCCAAGTTGAAATTTTGTTTTTCATTTGATCATAACATTTTAGAAATCAGTTAATGCTAAGACACTGGTTATGATTACAATATAAGATAGTGAATTTTGGAAGATTTACAAGGAAGAACCAGCTGCTTGTGCCATTATACTAAAGACTTCAATTGAAATTTTTCATCTCTTGGCAAATTTGTCCGAACCTTTCATTCCTTTTCCCACAAGGTAGGTATTGAATCGTGGCGGATTTTGGAAATTTTCGGCTAGGTATTTGACATATGATTCACCAATGCCATGAGGAGATATAGATATTGGTGGTCCCCATGTAACTTAGACTATTTCAAGAACAAAGGGAAAACTGATGAGTCCTACAAGGTGATTGAACAATCGGTCTTAAACTATTTGAAAATAATAATAATTATATATATGGTTTACACTCCTACATTTTTTTTTATCTTGGAGAAGGTGGACGAGAGAGGAATGTGATGGTTCTATACTGGTGACATAGGAAGATTTTATCCTAATGGTTGCCTTGAGATCATTGATTGTAAAAAGGACATAGTTAAGTTTCAACATGGGGAATATCTCTCATTGTGAAACATATTTATTATTCTTACCAAAATGTTTCAACTTTGTAAGTTGTCTAGTGTTTTTTTAGTTGCCACATCCCAAGACATTTCTTTTTGCAAGTGGAAGCATCTCTGGAAGTGTGCCATTATTTGGACAGTATCATGTTACATATATATCCATTCCACAATTGTTGTCTCGATCTTTTTCTTTCATCCCATTAGGGCCTTGAAAGTTGGGCTCAGAAAGAAGGAATTGTTTACAAGGATTTTTCTGACCTATGTTAGAAGAGTGAAAAAATTAAATAAGTTAAAAGCTCAATTTTATAGGTTTTTTATCGTGTCCAACACTTTTACTTCATTATACATTTGTAGTAGTATTAGCTCTAGTTTTTTCTATACTACTCATAATATTTTACAATTCATATTTTTTATGGCGCATCAAAAATGATCTCTGATATAATAATGGAAGAGTTATTTTGTTAGGGAAAACAATAAAATGTCGCATGGAAACATTTCATCAAAAAAGATGGAATTGTTTCTTTTAATGGAAATCTTGTTGACCAACTAATATAATATCACTTTATGTGCATCAAGAATGGAAATAATAAAAAATATATATTAAGACTAGTGGGTTGATCATAAGAGAATATTAATTCCTATGGTTTGTAGAAAATATGCATATGTGTTAGGATCCAGAGATATTGGGGTTGTCTTGGTTTTTGAAACAAATATTTTTAAAGATGTAAATGAATATGAAAGAATAAAATCAAGTGGGAACATTTGGCCTAATACATTTGAAGGGGGTGTAAATAACATAGTTTTAGAAACAATTCCAAAATATCATTTGTTTGGCATCTCTGACACTTTTTGTGGTTATGTGGAAATAGCATGCGAAAATGATACTATTGGATACAACTAGTTAAGGATTTAAACTAAATATAGTAAACTAACTACTAATAGTCATATACATGAAAAGTTTAGTTATTATTTGAAGCCAATTAATGACCGAAGAAATATGACTAAATTTTGGCTGTGTTATAAGATATTGTAAACTAGCTACTAATAATCATTTATATGGAAAATTTACTCATCATTTGTAATCACAAATTTATCATTTATAATAGTCATTTGTATTTTTTTGGTAGTTTCCTATTCATTAAAAAAAAAAAAAGACCGATTTAGTAGTTTGTATTCATTTCATTTACTTTCATTAATAATAATTATAAATGACTAATTTAGTCATGGTATATTCATTTTATTTGTGCTTATATTTAATCATTATAAACTACTAATTTAGCAATTTTAGATTGATTTTATGTGTTCATTATTAATCAACATAAATTAATTAATATGATTTTGTGACAAAATTAAAAAAATGCCATACAATATGCATGTTCAACTAATATGAAAATGCAAAGTTACACAGCCCATGGGGCTTTGGATTGACAATGAATGGGTGCACTATTAAGGCACTCCTTGTGATAGGTCACTGGTTCAAATCCCCTGTGGGTGTTTATCCACCAAAAAAAAAAAACACAAAGTTACATAAGTTAATGACAATACTAAATAATATCAAGTACAACTATAAATAATTTCAACCACAAACTATATTATATGAAATGTAAAGTTACAATATGAGTTTTCAACTTAATATTGGTTGGACTACGGAGAACCTAGGGTTATAGCTCGCCTCTGCAACGACGCATTCTAATTTTTTCTCTCACTCCTCTTAACATTGCCTACCTCCCCGTGATAGCAGACTGTTGTTATACTCTGAACTGTTATGGCTTTCCCCCAGGGGAGGACTTCGAAGCCTTCCCCCTCTTTTGAAAGTGATCCTCAAGCGATGAATACAACCAGGCCTTCGGGACCAGAACAGGATGACAAGGACAAACGAGACCCCCTGATGCAGGAAACGACAAAAGATTCCACTATGCAGTCTGACAGAAGCAATGAAGAACAAGAAGGAAAGTCCAAGTAACAGGAAACGCCAAATATTACCTCAATGACATGTAGACCCATAGTAGCTGAAAGAACCAAAATAGAACTTCCCAGCCACAGAATCAATGGTCGGATCCAATACATGAAGGACCATGCGCTCATTGGAAAATTTATTGGATTTCGGCCGACAAAAAAAACTTTGCAAGGATGGATCTCACCCAAATGGAAACCCAAGGGACAAGTTACCCTGCAGCTAGGACCAAAAGGGTTTTTCATGGCGATTTTTATTTTCATGGAAGATCAAAACAAGGTCATGGATGAAGGTCCCTACTTCTTCAACTCTGCTGGTCTGTATTTAAGAGCATGGAGAGAGAGATTCAACCCTCACAAGGAGGATCTCAGTTGGGCGCCAGTATGGATCAGGTTGTACTCACTCCCATTGGAATACCGGGATGAAGAATCGCTCAGAGACATAGGTAAGGGGCTAGGAGAGTTCATCAAAATTGGAAACTAACTACTTATAGTCATATACATGAAAATTTTAGTTATCATTTGAAGCCAATTAATGACCGAAGAAATATGACTAAATTTTGGCTATGTTATAAGATATTGTAAATTAGCTATTAATAATCATTTATATGGAAAATTTACTCATCATTTGTAATCACAAATTTATCATTTATAATAGTCATTTGTATTTTTTTGGTAGTTTCATATTCATTAAAAAAAAACTGATTTAGTAGTTTGTGTTCATTTCATTTACTTTCATTAATAATAATTATAAATGACTAATTTAGTCATCGTATATTCATTTTATTTGTGCTTATATTTAATCAATATAAACTACTAATTTAGCAATTTTAGATTGATTTTATGTGTTCATTATTAATCAACATAAATTAATTAATATGATTTTGTGACAAAATTAAAAAAATGCCATACAATATGCATGTTCAACTAATATGAAAATGCAAAGTTACATAGCCCATGGGGCTTTGGATTGACAATGAATGGGTGCACTGTTAAGGCACTCCTTGTGATAGGTCACTCGTTCAAATCCCCTGTGGGTGTTTACCTACCAAAAAAAAAACACAAAGTTACATATGTTAATGACAATACTAAATAATATCAAGTACAACTATAAATAATTTCAACCACAAACTATATTATATGAAATGTAAAGTTACAATATGATTTTTCAACTTAATATTGGTTGGACTACGGAGAATCTAGGGTTCTAGCTCGCCTCTGCAATGACGCATTCTGATTTTTTCTCTCACTCCTCTTAACATTGCCTACCTCCCCGTGATAGCAGATTGTTGTTATACCCTGAACTGTTATGGCTTTCCCCAAGGGGAGGGCTTCAAAGCCTTCCCCCTCTTTTGAAAGCGATCCTCAGGCGATGAATACAACGAGGCCTTCGGGACCAGAACAGGATGACAAGGACAAACGGGACCCCTTGATGCAGGAAACGACAAAAGATTCCACTATGTAGTCTGACAGAAGCAATGAAGAACAATAAGGAAAGTCCAAGTAACAAGAAACACCAAATATTACCTCAATGACATGTAGACCCATAGCAGCTGAAAGACCCAAAATAGAACTTCCCAGCCACAGAATCAATGGTCGGATCCAATACATGAAGGACCATGTGCTCATTGGAAAATTTATTGGATTCTGGCCGATAGAAAAAGCTCTACAAGGATGGGTTTCAGCCAAATGGAAACCCAAGGGACAAGTTACCCTGCAGTTAGGACCAAAAGGGTTTTTATGGCGATTTTTATTTTCATGGAAGATCAGAACAGGGTCATGGATGAAGGTCCCTACTTCTTCAACCCTGCTGGTCTGTATTTAAGAGCATGGAGAGAGAGATTCAACCCTGACAAGGAGGATCTCAATTGGGCGCCAGTATGGATTAGGTTGTACTCACTCCCATTGGAATACCAGGATGAAGAATCGCTCAGAGACATAGGTAAGGGGCTAGGAGAGTTCATCAAAATTGCTGAAGAAATGAAGATGAGTAGATATACCTCCTATGCCCGCATTTGTGTCTTCATGCGCTTGGACAAAGCCCTTCTAGAATCGGTAAGTCTCTTCCATGATGACTATGAATGGATTCAACCCTTAGATTTTGAACATGTTCCCTTTTGCTGTCATAAGTGCCATGCCCCTGGGCATCTATTTAGGGATCCCCCTCTAAATGCTAAACTTCAAGCCTCTGAACCCTCAGGCAAGGCAGACCATGAGGGCTTAACTAAGGTTGCAAACTGTAAAAGATCGCATAAAAAACCTTCATCTGGTAAAAAATCCCAGCAGGATGCTGCTTCCATCCCCTCCACGAGTAACAACTTCGAGGTTCTTGCAAAAACATCAGAAGACCCACCCCAGAACTTTGTGCCAATCCCATAGCTGATCATCCCACCCCCTCCACTCCCTCTTTCTGCCTCCTCTCCGAATCCACTCCCTCCAAAAGTCTTCATTGGGACTCCTAAGGTAACTCCAAAAAACCCTGATTGGAAATCCAATGAAATGGATGTTGATGGTCCCCCTAGACAATCTTTGCACTTAGCTCTCACCATAGTGGAAAGCAGTCAAGTGCAACACATAGATGAAGAACCAAAAAGCATAGGTTTGGGTGGTTTAGAAATTTTTGAGCTGGAACAAGTATGCAGAAAGAAGGAATATGATAAAATCCAAGTGCATCAACTCAGTACTCTGGAAGTTATCATATCCAGGGCCTATCAACAACAAAAACTGGGAATACAGTCAGGAAGTCAATGGGATTGTTGCTTCCTTCCTAAAGACTACAAAAAACATAGAAGAAAGACAAATCTCCAACAAACTATTGCCATAGGGAAAATCCTGGTTGACTCAGGCAGATATGCTAAATTGACAAAGTATTACAACTCCACTACTAACAGTGAATCATGAAGCTCACTTCATGGAATCTAAGAGGGCTCAATAGCCCTGGGAAACTCAGAATGATAAAAAATATTATAAAGTAGGAACAACCCCAGATATTCTTTTTGCAGGAAACAAAATGTAACAGTAACACTCTGGGAAACATCTTCTCAAAAGCATGTTCAGGTTGTCACTCGGTAGCAGTGGATGCTTCAAGAACATCAGGGGGATTGGCAATTGCCTGCAACACGCAAGCAATATGCTTTCAGACTTCCTTGTCTCCCATCACATTATACATGAAATGTTTCATCTAATCGGCACCAACATTCATGGTCATCTCACTAATGTTTACTTTCCACAGGAAGTAGCCAACAAAATCACTCTTCTAAATACAATAGAAGCACTTAACTTCAATAGAGTCCATCCTCTATGGATCATTGGAGGAGACTTCAATATGATCACCAAGTTAGAGGAAAAGAAGGGAGGTCAAGCCAAGATGGAACAAGAAAATGACCACTTCAAAGATTTTATCCAAAACAATTTGCTAATAGATATGACAACCTCCAATGGAATGCACACTTGGAGCAATCGCAGGGCTGGGCAGCAACAAATTGCTTCAAAACTTGATAGGTTCCTCATCTTTGATAACACAATGCATCTCAGTGGTGACCTCTTAGCATCTATTCTTCCATATTCTAGCTCTGACCATTGGCCTATCTCTCTCCAATGGCAACGGCTAGGCAACTCAACCAAACACCCATTCAAATTCGAAGCATTTTGGCTCTCCCATCTCGCCTTCAACGATCTCATCAGATCCACTTGGAACAACTTCCTAGTGCTAGAAGGATAAAAAATGTTCCAATTTCAACAGAAACTCAAATTCCTGAAAGCCCAAATCAAACGCTGGAATGAAGAGACTTTTTGCAACATCTTTCAGGCTCAAAAAGATCTAAACAAAGAAATGAGAGATCTCCAGCAACAAATAATCACAGAGGCATATAAGGACGGGACTTTGGAACTAGAAAGGCATATTCACAATCAAGTGGAGGAGAGGAGAAAGTAGGAAGAAATTCTCTGGAAGCAGAAATCTAGGATTAGATGGCTGAAAGAAGGC
The DNA here is from genome assembly GCA_000404065.3 of Pinus taeda. Taxonomy (NCBI): domain Eukaryota; kingdom Viridiplantae; phylum Streptophyta; class Pinopsida; order Pinales; family Pinaceae; genus Pinus; species Pinus taeda. Next base: position 61,815 of record APFE031519372.1, on the reverse strand, counting down.
GAAAGGAACACTAAATTCTTCCATAGAACTACTATTCAAAGAAGAATACACAATGCCATCTCTTTTATACAAAAGCAAGGAGGGGAAAGAGTGGAAAACCATGCAAAGATTGAACAGGAACTCATTAGTCACTTCCAAGAGGTCCTACAAGAACCCCAAATTGATAGACGACCTGCTATAGAAAAGATCACTCAAAATATGCCAAAAATTATCACAAAAGAACACAATCAACTCATTCTTCGACCTGTAACGCCTTAGGAGGTGGATCTGGCCATGAATTAGCTTAAGGAGGGAAAAGCTCTTCGTCCAGACGACTTCACTACTAATTTCTTCCACTCTTTCTGGCATCTTATAAAAGAGGAAGTGTGGTAAGTGGTGGAGGAATCACGCACTCTACATTGGCTACTGCCCTCTCTTAATTCAGCTTTTATCGCCCTCATTCCCAAAGAAGAAAGTACTCACACTCCATACAAGTTTCACCCAATCGCTCTTTGCAACATTATATACATGGTTATATCTAAATTTATTGCCAACAGGTTGAAGCCGCTTCTGCCCCTACTCATATCGCCTGAACAATCTGGATACATTGAAGGACGACAAATCTTGGACGGCATCATCCTCACTCATGAAATCATACTCTCCCTCAAGAACTCCAAACAGGCAGGTATGATTCTCAAGATTGACCTTTCCAAAGCTTTTGATAAGTTAAGTTGGACTTACATTCAAAAAATGTTAAATGCCTTTGGTTTCTCACCAATGTGGGTTTGCTGGATTTAGAGTTTAATTTCCACAACCTTCTTTTCAATCCTCATAAATGGCATTCCCTCTCGACCATTCAGTCGCTCTAGAGGCATGAGGCAAGGAGATCCCCTATCCCCTTTCCTTTTCATTCTAATGGCTGAAGGGTTGGGTCGCCATATCAAGCAAGCCATTCTGACCCAGCATCTCAAAGGAATCTCCATTCACAATTCTCCAACCAGCACTCATCAACAATTCGTAGATGACAAAAAACTTTTTGGGTACCCTTCTATTCAGGAAGCCTCCATCTTTAAATCCCTCTTGAATGATTTCTCTGACGCTTCAGGAACAAGAATAAATAAAGCCAAATCACAGATTTTCTTTTTTCACGCCCCTCGTATGACTCAACAGGCTATTACTCACATTCTAGGCTTCTTCATAGCCTCCCTACCTTCCAAATACCTCGGCGTCCCCCTTATAGACTCTGCAATCAAGCATGCCTCCTCGCGTATGCTCCTTGAGAAACTTGAATCTCGTCTCACTTTGTGGACTCACAGAACTCTGAACATAGCTAGTAGATTAGTGCTAATCAAAGTTGTACTTTAGGCAATGCCTCTCTATCTCTTCTCAATCCTGGCAGCACCTAAATGGGTCATTAAAATAATCAGAGATCTACAGTGAAATTTTCGCTGGGGTGCATATGGCACAAATCGAAAATGGGCCCTAGTCAAATGGACTACAACATGCAAGCCAAAGGAAAAAGGGGGCATAGGTCTCCGAGATCCTAATCATTGTAACGAAATCTTTGGCACAAAAATATAGTGGCAATGGCTCTTTATGCCCAATAAGCCTTGGGTAGCCATATGGATAGCCAAATAAGCCAATCACAGACCAACGGAGGAGCTTATTAGATTCACTCCTTCTGAAAAAGGATCGCTAATTTGGAATGCAGCTAGACAACATTTCTTGCTGATCCAACAACACAATTTTTGGGAAATTAGAAATGGTAGCACTGCCCGATTCTAGATGGATGCATGGAATTGCTCTCAAAGCTCAACAACATCCACATCCCACTGCCTTGCCAAGAATTCGAGGAGCAACAAAAGGAATCCATTAAGCAACAGTGGATTCAGGAGACAGAACAAGGGTACATACAATGGAAGCAGACCGACAGGCTTATCAGAAATGCTGATAACCAGACTAAAGAGATCTTGGAGAGTGAGCTCCAAAAAATTTGAATTAGATATTCCGAAGGCAAAGATATCTTGAGATGTGGATATACCCCTAGAGACTCCTTCACTACCAAAGAGGCCTACAAAATTGGATGCAAAGATTCAACACCTATGGATCCTATCTGGGGAAGGATCTGGGCTCCGGGTACTTGGCCCAAAGTATCCTTATTTCTCTGGCTCACTGGGCACTGAAAATCCTAACTTGGGACAATTTAAGGAAGAGAAACATTCATGGGCCTTCCATTTGTCCCAACTGTCATTCTCAAGAGCAAACGCTTCAACATCTCCTGGACTCCTGTTCTCTGGCCAACCAACTGTGGGAGAAGGCCAGATTCTGATGCCAAAGAAAATGCCGAGTGTCCGAGGATATTATCAAATCCATACGCCTTTGGCACCAAAGCCCTTATAAAAGCACACTTCTCAACCATTTATGGAGAATAATACCAGGCCTTCTCCTATGGACAATATGGAAAGAAAGGAACAAGCGTATTTTCAAAGACCAAAGCACTCCTTTAGAAATCATTTGGGGCAACTTCTGTCTCAATCTGAAAGAGACCTTGGCGCTTCAATATTGGCTTTCGGATGAATTTCCCATGCTGGCAAATGAGGTAACCGTTTGGGAAAATTGGAACATACGAATCTCTGAAGGAATTCCCACTTACATACCTTCAGAAAGCATAAACATCAGAAAGCATAGTTTCAAACTCAACTTTGATGGAGCTTCCAAGGGTAACCCCATCAAAGAGGGATTTGGTGGCATTTTCAGAAATCATAAGGGCTCTCCTCTCATGATATTCTTTAGCAACATTGGATGGGACACGAATAAATCGATTGAGCTGGAGGGTCTCTGGAAAGGATTGCTCCTTTCCCAGCAATATGGTTTCCATCCTCTGGAGATAGAAAGTGACTCCCTAATCTTCATCAACTTGGGCCAACCAGCTGCTCAATGGAGCTCATGCGCATAAAATTGCCAACAATTGGAGACTTCAAACCAGACTGAATGCTATAGAAAAATCACTCATCACCAACTCAGAAATCATATTCAATCATGTTAAGTGGGAAGGCAACAAGGTCACTGATCTACTGGCCAACCTGGGAGTGGAAAATGGACATTCTCTTCTCAGTGGAGCTCTAGACATAATTCAGAATCATGAACAAGTATAGGAATGAAAAAATTTCATCCAAAAGGATGCAGCTCCCCTGGATGTGGGTGTCTCACTAGATTGTTAATGTGATGGGACAGGGGTGGGGTGAGGTGGGACGACACGTGCCTGCCCTGTACCGCATAGATAAATCCCCTACGAAGGATGAACCTCGGTATTTGGGGATCACAGGGTTCACTTGCTTCACTTCAAGCAGCTCTGATCCGCCTAGCCTGTCCTCTGATATGTTTATCGCCTTCGCATGCTCTGTACTGCACTCGACCTCTGCGCTCGTTAATGCCATAGTAATAGCTGGTGCAATTCAAGGCAGGACTGAGGGTGATAAATATAGGCTCAGCCATGGGATTTCTTTGGAGCCTCTGTTACTTTGTTGGTCTCGTAATCGTCAGTTATGATCTGTTGCTTTGTTGGTCTGGTTATGCTTTGGTAATCCTGAGAAGCTACTTTAGTCAATTCCCAGGTTTCTTTCTGAGACCTCTAGCACTCATTCGGATGATCGTTTGAATAGCCCATGTTTTGTCGTGGTGGTTGATTGGTCTTGTTCTCTTAGTTCTGTTGTTGTTTTTGTTATGCCCCATATTTGCCATAGAATGAGGTGCCGCAGGGGTACTCCTCGGCGTGCGCCCTCCAGCCCCTCCTCCAATTCTCCCTCCCTCTCCAGCGAATTCATAGCCGACCATTACCCTCCCACTCACAGTGGGAGATGGAGTTTTCATCTGCCAAGCCATTACCCTAAGCCCCGTCCTCTAGAATCCACATCTTCTCCCTCATTTGGCTCTGCGATCTTCACCTTCAATTGTTATCTGAATCGTCCAAGGATTACAGCTCACATCTCGGTGTTCTTTCATGAGGAAGCCCAAGAGGTGGGAGAGTCTAGCTCTCATGAGGAGGGCCCTGCCTCTGTCACTGTGCCAAATCCGTTTTCTTTGCAGGCTCTGGAAGTCCCAGCTAGCAATGCCTTGGACGTGGTGATGGCGCTGACGACTCCTGGTCCTTCTGACACTAATACTACTCGTGCAAGGGATCTGGCTGATTTCGGTTGGTGTAGAATTGTGGAAGAGCCTCCAGATGTGTAGTTCATTCTCTGCTACCTTTTTTTGATGTCATGCAGCCCATAATGGCAGGAAAATTGTTGTTCATGCTGATAAGTGGGTTCACATCTTCAAGTTATGGTTCAAAACGCAAGTTTTTGTGAATTTCTGTAAGCTCTGTAAGAAGGTCAACACTTGTTCCCCTGCGTGGGATTTGATAACTAGTTCTCGGCTAAGTTCTCTGTCATGGGTAGTGTTTCTAATATTCTCTGTCGCTACTTTAGGGTAGTTGTTTTTGACTCCGGTCTATATGTAATTTTACCCCTTTAATGTTAATAGAGTAATTTTATTTAGGAAAAAAAAAACTTAAGAAAACAGTTAAAAGATTTAGAACTTATAAAACTATTAAAATATTTAATAAAATTATATTCAAACTATTGTTTCCTACTAAATTAGAACAAAATTATGGTTCATGTTTTATAATATCAATTTTCCATATTCCAAATTCTTAAATTTTCATAAAACAACTAAACATTGTAATTTTATAATATGTATAAGAAAAAAGGTAAAATGGTTGCTAAAATAAATATAGTTGCACTAGAGCCAACTATTTCATAAATATATTGGTCAGGGATGTTGTTGAGTCCAAGCATCATTCTGAATCTTTCAAGTTTTTCTCTTCCAAGCACTTTGGTGAAGATGTCTTCAATCTAATCATTAGTGGAACAATGGTGAAGATGGATTGTTTTGGCCTCAACATGATGTCAAATCAAATGATATTTTTTGTTGATGTGCTTTGTTTGATCATGGAACTTTGTTTTCTTGGCCAACATTATTGCCAAGGTATTTTCAATCATGAGTGGAGTCGATTGTACTTATTTTACTTGCAAATCTTCCAGAATTTTCTTGAGCCACACAATTTCTTTTGTTACCTTAGCTGCTACCACATATTCTGTCTCTATTATGGAATCTACTGGAACTAATTTTTTGTGTGATCTCTAGGAGACAACTCTTGATCCAAGACTCATAGCATAACCCAAAGTATATACCTCAATTTCTTTGTCTCCATCAAAGTTTGAATAAGAGTATCCAATCAAGCTGAAGTTGCCCACCTGTGTATACTTGATTCCAGAGTCTTGAGTTCCCATCAAGTACTTTAGAACTCTTTTTGCAGGAGACCAATGTCCCTCACGAGGCTTTTTGGTAAACCTAGAGAGGATTCCAACAGAAAACGAAATGTCTGGTCTGGTAGTAGTTAGGTAGCTGAGACTTCCTAGAAGCTGTCTATACTTTGTTTCATCCTCAAATTCTTTTCCTTCAATGGATGTGAGGTTTAAGTTTTGTTCCATTGGAGTAGTCAGAGGATTACATTTAATCATGCCAAACCTATTCAACAGATCTTCCATGTACTTCTTTTGAGAAAGAAATATGGACTTCAGATGTTGAGTTACTTCAATACCAAGATAGTAATGAACATAGCCCAAATCAATCATTTCAAAACCTTTCCTCAATTCCTTCTTTATGGATGGAATGTAGCTCTCATTGTTCCCTGTCATCAAAAGATCATCTACATATAAAACAAAGTATACAACTATTTTTCCAACCTTCTTGACAAACAAAGTTGCATCATCAATATTATAATGTTTTAAATTGAGTTTGAGAAGATGCTAAGTTAGCTTTTCATCCCACGCTCGCAGTGCTTGTTTGAGACCATACAAGGATTTCACAAGTTTGCATACTTTATGTTCATGTCCTTTTACATCAAATCCTTCATGCTGGGACACAAAAATATTCTCTTTTAGATCTCCATTAAAGAAAGCAGTTTTTAAATCCACTTGATGGAATTTTCAACCGTTCTGAGCTGCTAGGGCAAAGAGTGTCTGGATCGTAGCCCATTTTTCTGTGGGGGAAAAGGTATCCTCATAATTGACCCCTTCCTTCTATGCAAAACCTTTTGCCACAAGCTTGGCTTTGTGCCTGTCAAGTGAGCTATCAACTTTATACTTTTTCTTGTAGAAAAACTTGTAGGCAATTGGTATGGTTCCCAATGGAGGATCAACTACCTTCCAAGTGCCATTCTTTATCAAGGCATCATACTCCTTTTGCATTTCTTCTTTCCATTCATCATGAGAAGCATCTTCTTTGAAGGAATTTGGTTCAAAATCTGTAGACAAATGCAATTCACAATCATAAGAAACATCCATATCAACAGGTGAATCAAAGTCATCTACATCATCTCAATTTTTTTGGGTTGAATTTCTAGTTCATATGTTTCCAACCTCATCACGATGAACACTTTCAAGTGTCTTTGTCAAACACTTTGGGGGACATTTCTAAGATTGTCCAGGTTGCTCCGTTGATTGAGTTGGGACTGAATCAATATTGAGTCTCCCAATTCTATCAATCACATCACTCAAAGTATCATCCATTGTTGGAGTTTCATGCAGGGGAGAGAGTGCTTCAGAAGAAGATTCCACTCATTGATTTAGTATAGGAATCCCCCATTCAATATTTGGAATCTGATTATCAAATTCTTGAAATGATTTTGCATTTGTGAATCTATCCAAGCGATCAAGTTGTCACTCAACAACATTGTCAACTTTAGATGATTCAAGAAATATTACATCTCTAGATACAACAAACTTTTTATTGACTTCATCATACAGATGGTATGCTTTGGAGGTGTTTGAATACCCTAAGAAGATACACTTATGACTTCTTGCACCAAGTTTTCTATGTACCTTTGGTATCAAGGAATAACATGTGGAACCAAAGACCCTCAGATGCTTTACTGAAGGAATGTGCCTATACAACATCTCATAAGGAGTCTTTTTTCTAATAGCATTAGATAGAAATATATTCTTTATATATACAACACATAGAACTCCATCAACCCAAGACATCATTTTTACATTTTTTAAAAACATCATGGAGCACACCATATTTAAGATTGTCCTATTCATTCTTTCAACTACTTCATTCTGTTGGGGATTATAAGGCACATTTGTTTGATGTTTGATCCCATGTTGGGGAAGATAGTTTTGAAATTCATTTGAAGTGTATTCTTTTCCATTATCAATGTGAATAGAGTCAATATGAGATTGTGCATCATTTTCAATCCATGTATGAAAGTTCTTGAATGTTTGAAAAGCATCAGATTTGTTCTTCAATAAATAAATTGAACGTGTTCTGGTGTAGTCATCAATAAATATCATCATATATTTGTTTCCATTTGCATAAGAAACAAACATTGGACCACATAAATCTGAATGAATGAGTTCAAGTTTTCTATGTGCTCTCAAATGTGAATCATGAAAAGACTATTTTCTATGCTTTCCTAGAATGCAAGCATCACATTGCTTAAGTTTCCTAGGAATTGTATGCAAACTAGTAACACCATTTTTCTTCAACAAGTGGAGGTTGTGATAGTTCAAGTGTCCAAATATAGCATGCCATAATGAACTTAATGGAGATGTACCTTCTTCATAATGAGAATTGTATGAGAAATTTTGTGAACAAGCAGAGGTACCCTGCAGTTTGAGAAGATTTGCTCCTTCTATCCCCGTCATGATAGGTGAGTGATCTAATGCTTTTCTCACCTCAAGCTTGTTATCAAACGTATGGATGGAGTGTCCTTGTTGGCGAATGTGGACCAAGGAAAACAAGTTTCTCCTCAGTTGTGGGAGATATAAAACATGATGCAAAAGAAAGTCTGGATAACCATGCAATTTAAGCCTAATTGTACCAAGCCCTCATGGCTTGAGTTTTGATTTGTTTGAAAAGTATACTACTCCATCAAAATTGTCAGAAAATTCTTCAAAACAATATCTTCTAAAATTCATGTGGCAATTTGCTTCTGAATCAAGCAACCAATCATTTTTCCAAGAAGTGAGTGAAGCATTAAATAAGTCTTCATTTACTCCAATATTACAGTGTGCCACAACATAGTGAGTGGAGTCAAAGGTAATATCGTTGAGGTTTCCATTTGCTTGCAATGACTTAAGATAATTTGAGTAAGTGGGATAAAGTGCCTTGAGAAATCTATCAGAGCAATGTCCAGTTCAACATTACTGACTTTGATATTATGCATAATAGATTTTACTTATGAAGCAAGAGTAAGAGGATCACCATTTTGTAATTCAAGCGTGAACAATTTAATCATGAGTTGAACAACTTCAAGTGTAGAGTGTGAGTCATAGAGTTCCTTCAATTTCTGTAAGGCTTCGAAAGCATTTGAAAATGGCAAAATATGGTGACTCGCCTCTTCATTTACTGATGTTGCAATCAATGCATAAGCCTTGTTGTTCTTATTTTCCCAAATGGCGAATTCCTTGTCTAAAGTAGGTTGTTGTGGCTCTTTGTCTCTGTCTCCAACACACACTCCTTTTCACAGCTCATTATAAATGAGAGTGTGTTTGATATTCCGTGACCATTCTTGATAATTCTCCTTCCTGGTGAGAACCACTCCCACAATAGATATCAATGAGTGCATTTTAATAATGTACTATGTAAAGAAATCACTCTTCTGCTCGTAAAAAAATGACACATGAGGTTGACGTACGAGGTTGATGAAAATGAGGTGGTAGTTTGTAATTTGACTACTCGTTAACTTTGTAACCAATCACCTGAGCTTAAATTCGGTTATGCACGTGGATTTTCCCCCTAAGGGTCCCGCTTATCTCACCAATCACTGTCGGTCCCTCGTTGACTTCTCCTTTTATCAACCACTTCAATCCGTGTCATTGATCTCACTTGTCGAGATCCAGCGGATATCGCACCGTTCGCTCACCAACTAACTAAGACGATCTCCGCCATTGATGTGACCCATGCAATCGAATGGTTGTCATGCAATCTCATAATGGAACCAAAAGGAATTAAAACCCTAGTTCAAAACCTTATCGCGTCTGAAAGTTAAATTAACTCACATGCATCTTCTGACACAATCATCATCCCATCTGACCCGTCTAATCGAATGGCTATCATGTCACCCGCTCGCCAACTAGCATGGTCAACCTCCACCATTGATCAATCCCGCTTGATCCAACGGTTATCGCGTAATGTCGTGTGAAATCTTGCACGATGCATAACAAATTGAGAGTGCCTAAGAAAAGTGGTTTTGTTGTGCTACTTGTCACCAGCTAAGGTTAATCACGTCAAATTTAAGAATACCATTTCCAACCTTTACGACGCATGAGATATCGCTTACCACTTGCTGAATACTACCCATGTGCTTAACTCAAAAGATGCTTAAGAAAAGGTTTAGTGCTTAAACTCAATGTTAATGCTTAACACTAATTTACTGTGATTTATAAATAAAATGCATGACAAGAGAAAAATATCTGGTTATGGTCCAAAACGCCAATACATGGTCATAAGAGAATTTCATTCATCGCATCCATGCTTAACACTATGAAACCAAGATAGTGATACCTCAAATGCGCTTGTGGAGCAATTGCCTCACATAACCACCCGAACCTCTACAGTAGTTGAGAGAGAGGAGTTACAAAGCAAAGAGAGAAGCCAAGAATGACACTCGCTCCTATACCATGTGAGACTAGGAGGTAACTCCTCAAATGTAATCCTATTATTCATTCACTTTGTTCATTATTATATACAAGAGGGAGAGACTCTTCACTTCATCTCTCAATGACTCTCCATTTTCTCTATTAGTTATTTACACTAATTACAGTTGTTCACCAAATCCCTATGATTATGTATCAACAAAAGTAATCATAAAAATCATTGTATCAATATGTATAACTTAGGAAAACATTTAAAAGATTTAAAACTTATAAAATTGTTAAAATATTTAGTAAAATTATATTCAAAGTATTGTTTCCTACTAAATTAGAACAAAAATATGGTTTATTATAATATCAATTTGTCATATTCCAAATTCATAAATTTTCATAAAAAACTAAACATTGTAATTTTATAACATGTATAAAACAATAAAAGTAAAATGGTTGCTAAAATAAATATAGTAAATAAAAATTGAGAGTGAAGATTAAAATTGAGAGTGAAAATTAAAATCATATAAATCAATAGTAAGATTTACGCAAGTCTGTTTAACTTAATAGAATAAGTAGGAAAAAATAAACATAAATATAAAAGAGATTCTTAAACATGGTTTTAAGTCATTTTTAACCAATTTTATTTTAGAAAATTTTGAATATTTTTATAAATATTCAAAGTTATATTAAAATATATATTATTATCTAAATATTGTTAAATTAAATATATATTATTATCTAAAATTTGTTAAATTAAGATTAATTTAATGAAAATAATTTTAAAAATTAATTTTATATCATTAATCTAACATATATTTATTTATGATGTGATCATTAAGATCATTGTATCAATATACTTAAGTTAAAAAAGCATTTAAAAAATTAAAACTTATAAAACTGTTAAAATATTTAATAAAATTATATTTAAACTATTGTTTCCTACTAAATTAAAACAAAAGTATGGTTCATGTTTCACTTAATTTATTTGTATTTTGACGTATACTATTCTATTGTATATGAGGTAATTGTTTAAAATTTAATAAATAAAACCAAAGCATATTATCTTTTGCATAAATAAATATATTAATAAACAAATTATTAAATCTGGGTTATTCAATAAACAGTCTTTAACACATATCATCATCGAATTGAAAAATATCATAAACCAATATATCAATCAATATACCACAGGACTTAATCATAAAGCAAACACAACATTTCATTATCAAATAAACAGTCTTAAGGGAACTGTTTCCCAAAACTCCAATGACATTTAAAATTAAGCTAACATATTGCAAAAACTCTAATGGCAGAGAGTTTAAACAGTTTGCCAAAATTATAATGAAAGAGAGTTTAAAATTAAGGGAACTGTAGGAATAAGTGAGCCAGAGTGGCATGTTCATTTCCCGTAATACATAAGCCAAGGCAAGTAGCATCAAGAAATTGCAGGGCCTTTCTCCATTCCAGGCCTGAGCGCGAAGAAGGCCGGTAACGCGATATGCGGTGAGAGATTTACTTTCGGGGATGTACACCACCCAAAACTCCTCCCTACAGAAAAGCCTTCTCACGACGAATCCACGCCACCAGCAGTCTTTGTCGTAGGCTTCAACGAATAACCCTTCTGGTAAAGGAACAGGCAACGGCGTTTAAGACGGAATAAGCCTCATATTATGCTGATGCACCTTCTCTACCAGTGCTTCTCCATTATTCCTTACGAATTTGTCCAACTCTATGCTGTAACGAGCGCCGCGGCCGCTGGGAGTTTTGACAGTTCCTTCAAGCCAAGCTCCGTCGTATGCTTTCTTCTCGCTGTGAAACTCCACTTTCATTCCTTCCGTTCATTCCATTCTCTCGTTTTCTGTTTACTGAACCAAATCACCAGCTCCTGTTTATCGTATCAAATATGTCTAAGTTATTGACTTCTAATCAGCTAAGAAACTAAATTAACCATAATTTTCAATCTTTCAAGTTTACTGTTTATTTCAGACTTATCATAACTAGTTATCAGAACAGCAGCAAGCAATGATTATAGTCATTTTTTGCTGTTATCTCAGAAGTTAGTCTAACTCATGATATTTATTTAAGAAAATCCCCAGAATACTCTTATCTGCAGATTTTTATTGGCTAAATATTTTTAGATATGTGGCAGTTAACCTGTTTCTTTACATTTCATATCAATTCTTAACCAAGCAAAAACAGTTGTAAGATATACCGTAGATCTTAATATCAATATCTTATTATCACACACAAATAACTAATTATAAAAAAAAAATTCCATTTATTTTGAGGGCATAAATTTGTTTATTATAATCCTAAATTTAAAAGAAACTTTTCACAACCTATGTATTTCAGAGAGTTCTATTAGTAGGGAAAAAAGTCAAAATTTAAAACATAAAAAAACCGCTCCAAAAAAACTACATTTCCCATAAATATATGAAAAATATTTTTGTTACAATAATTTCTAAAATCAGCGTAGTCTAAAAGAAGATTTCAGAACTTGATGATCAAAGAATATAAATCTGAAATAGGCAGGATATAATTTGAGCAGAAATCATCAAATGATTGTTTAACTCGACTATCTGGAATCTAAGTGAACATGGCGCCTATTTGGTTATAATAATTTCTAAGATCAAGGTAGTTGAAAGAGAAGATTATAAATATTGTTAATCAAAAAAATATAAATGTGAAATGTGTACAAATCAAGGAAACCCACTACATACTTTGATGAGAAAGTTGTTGTTTACACATTTAGCACTTTAATTTTCCACCACCTGCCTAGAAAGTTGTTCTAATGCTTAGTTATTTTTAATGATGTGCTGAAAAATGTTTGGAATTCTATGGTTTTAAATAGGTTATTTTTTATGATGTGCTGAAAAATGTTTGGAATTCTATGGTTTTAAATAGGTTACAATAGAGAAGAATATTATGGGTTGTAAAAACCCATAGTCTAATAATTTGATAGAGTTAAAATGTTTACTTGAAGGAAAATTGACCAATGAGAAATTGACAAAGTCTCTTCAATATTAGTATAGCCAATATAACCACCATAGATCCACATACCAAGTGTCCATAGAGATCAAATCTCTTTATTATTTTTCCTTTTTAGGCATGTGTTATTGATCATAAGTATTGGTCCATGCCATTAATCCATGGTATTAATAATCCATGGTATTGGCCCATGGTATTCATCCATAGTATTGTAACAAACCCTTGTTTACTTTTCTTTTCTTTACCTCAATTTTTTCTTAATTATTACTTTTATTTTATTTTTATTGGAATATAATTTGACTAGGAAAAATCTTTACATACCAAGATAGGATAAGACAAGTCATTACAACATCTCTTCCACATTGGGTTAGTGATGAGCACAACCCAATAAATAAAATTGACTTAGTCTAACTAATAGATGAAATGACTCTTTTCCCAACACATTTTTTGGTAATTTTGTTCAAACTTTGGTAGAAATTTTTTATAACCAAAATTTTAAGTTGTTTAATACTTTGGAAAATATAATTCCTTTTGAATTTAACTATGGGGGTTTACGCAGTGCATTATATTAGATATTATTTTGGGATTCAACTCCGGTAAGTGGGATTCAACTGCGTTAAGAAAGTCATTCACCTATGACCATTTCCATGAGAGGTAGTCGTAACTGACTAATTTTTCATGATTTTTTGAATAGTTCACTTAGCATTTCTCATTATTTTTTGAATAGTTCACTTAGCACTCATTGCATCGGGTGATGCTCACATGGGTGAAGAAGTGGGATTGAAACTAGTGAAATATGTAGAACGAATCACATAGCATCAATCATCACTTCCATTTCCATGAGAGGTAGTCGTAAATGACTAATTTCTCATGATTTTTTGAATAGTTCACTTAGCATTTCTCATGATTTTTTGAATAGTTCACTTAGCACTCATTGCATCAGGTGATGCTCACACGGGTGAAGAAGTGGGATTGAAACTAGTGAAATGTGGAGAACGAATCACATAGCATCAATCATCACTTCCGGGGCTTGCACCCGGTAACCAGGACTTCCCAGGAGGTCACCCATCCCAGAAGTCCTATGGCTCAAGCACGCTTAACTGTGGAGTTTTTCCCACAATCAAGCCCACTTAGCTTGCTACCCCATTCGCAAAACCTTATCAAGTATTGTGCCTCATGAACCATTCAAGTAGAGATCCCTTGACTCTTTTTGAATTTTAAGTATGGGGGTTTACGCAGTCAAAAAGAATCAAGGGATCTCTACTTGAATGGTTCATGAGGCACAATACTTGCTAAGGTTTTGCAAATGGGGTAGCAAGCTAAGTGGGCTTGATTGTGGGGAAAAACTCCACAATTAAGCGCGCTTGAGCCAGAGGAGTTATGGGATGGGTGACCTCCTGGAAAGTCCTGGTTACCGGGTGCAAGCCGCGGAAGTGATGATTGATGCTATGTGATTCGTTCTCCACATTTCACTAGTTTCAATCCCACTTCTTCACCCCTGTGAGCATCACCCGATGCAATGAGTGCTAAGTGAACTATTCAAAAATCATGAGAAATTAGTCAGTTACGACTACCTCTCATGGAAATGGTCATACTTTGAATGACTTACTTAACGCAGTTGAATCCCAAAAAAATGATATCTAATATAATGCACTGCGTAATCCCCCATACTT
>APFE031519372.1:7654-47467 GCA_000404065.3 Pinus taeda | reverse complement strand
ATGCACTGCGTAACCCCATACTTCAATTCAAAAAGAGTCAAGGGATCTCTACTTGAATGGTTCATGAGGCACAATACTTGCTAAGGTTTTGCAAATGGGGTAGCAAGCTAAGTGGGCTTGATTGTGGAAAAACTCCACAGTTAAGCGTGCTTGAGCCAGAGGAGATCTGGGATGGGTGACCTCCTGGGAAGTCCTTGTTACCGGGTGCATGCCCCGGAAGTGATGATTGATGCTATGTGATTCGTTCTCCACATTTCACTAGTTTAAATCCCACTTGTTCACCCCTGTGAGCATCACCCGATGCAATGAGTGCTAAGTGAACTATTCAAAAAATCATGAGAAATTAGTGAGTTACGACTACCTCTCATGGAAATGGTGATGCAATGAGTGCTAAGTGAACTATTCAAAAAATCATGAGAAATTAGTGAGTTACGACTACCTCTCATGGAAATGGTCATACGTGAATGACTTACTTAACGCAGTTGAATCCCAAAATGATATCTAATATAATTCCTATTTTTCTTTGGCATGCTCATCAATTCTAGGATTTCCAACCAGGTTCTAGGAAAGGTATTTCCAAACTAGGCATGGTACTTGGCCAAACAAAATCATATGAGGTTCTCTCAGAGATATTTCCAAACTAAGTATGGTACTTGGCCAAACAATATCATATGACCGAGTTATGACCCCAAGAAGTTGGTTACACAGCTAACGCTAATGTGGCCCACAAACTCTTGGTGTTCCATCTCTTAGTGTTAGGGTTTTGTTTATTTATAGTTTTCTCTTGTTGTTCAATAATAAAAAGGCCAGTTAGCCTCCTTGTAAGTCAATTGAGAGGTGTATGTGGTTGCCACATCTCTTGTCAGAGATAAGCTACCATTGAGAGGTGTATGTAGTTGCCACATCTCTTGTAAGAGATAAGCTACCATCAACCAAGTTTTCATTTTCTATGTAAGCATAACTCAATTCTTTGATATTAATGAAATGAAGTTTTATTTATACTCCATCTCTGTGTTTTTGTTTTTATATGTATTTTTGTGTTGTTGTATAAGTCTAGATCATATGTAGAGGAAAGAAAGAAAGTCATTTCCTATCCATTATATAATATATAAAGTAAAGGTTAGCCAAACAAGCTATTAAATTTCTATTGTAAGAGGGACCATTTCATATAAATTATATGAATAGAATCATAACAATAAACAACTAATTAAAAATTAGAATTAATTCATTCCAACTTTACATGTACAAAAAAATTAATTACTCAACTTATAATATATTAAAAAATATTAAAAAAATACCATAATTGAATCAAAATACATAAATGGCATAATTAACCTGCTAACTCACTAAATGTCAACAGATATCCAAAATTTTATTACATTAGTCATCAAAATATTAAGTTATTACAATACAGATGTTTGGTAATTATTAAAATTTAATACATAAAGGACTAATGAGTTCAAATCTCAAATGTTTTCTACTACGAAAACTAGGGTTTGGCACTAACAACAATCATGGTTGTGTCAAGAAAGGGCTCGAGTACCCCCTGTAGCTAAACCATCATCAAAAAGGGGGAAGAGACAAAAATCTTTCTTCACCAAACTCATAAATCAATGTGCATTCAAGAAATCCTAAGCCACCCATTGAAGAGATAGAGGGGGAGGAAATTGCACAAGGCACCAACAAGGCAACAAAACTCCACGTACAAGATGGAAAGACTTGGTTGAGTCTTCCAAAGAAAACTCTTGCAAGCCAAAAACCATAAATATTCCAACTCTAAAGATAAAAGACATTGAGATAATTGCTTACAGAGAATACATGCAAGAACACACCATCTTTTGTAAGTTCATCAATTTTTGGCACTCTAAAAAGGTGCTAAAGTGGTGGCAACAACAAAAATGGCACCCCAAGAGAGGCATAAAGATCCATCTTAGATCCAAGAGTTTCTTCATAGCAATCTTCGATCTACCTGAATACCATGATCACACCACTGAAGGAGGCACTTATCTCTTCAACTCAACAAGTTTGTACATGCCGCACTCAAAGGAAAATTTTACCCCAAAGAAGGAAGATTTCACGAGAGTGCCAATCTGGATCAGACTCTATTCACTACAACCAGACTAATGGGAACCCTCAATCTTAAGAGGAATAGGAAAAAATATTAGGGAATACATTAACATGTTAGAGGGAACCTAATTAAGGCATTACATCTCCTATGCAAGAATTTTTGTCTACATGGATGTCTCAAGAACCCTCGAATAAGCAATAAATTTCATTTTCCGAGATGAGGCATAGATGCAAAACATAGACTATGAGCATATTTCATTTCTATTTAGAAAATCATATGAGCATGGGCATCTCTACCAATATTTCGGTGAGAACACTTCACCATTAACTAATCCACAACCACAACAAGGTGTTAATGATCAAGGATTTACCAAGGTAACCTCTTGAAATAAACAAGCTAAGAAAACTCAAGGTAAATCGACCTCATCAAGCCAAGCTAAAATCAGAAAACTACTACAAGTGCTTTGGACGTGATTGATAAATGAAGGAAAGGAAAAATCCCTATTCCTAACCCATAGAACTTCTGAATGAATCTAATCTCGTGCAATATAAGATGTCTTAATGGACCTACAAAAAAGGACTTCTAAAATAGAAAATTATGATTGACATGCTATAAATTATTCTCCTCAGAGAAACAAAACTCAGTTTAGATATTATTCCCTCCTTACAAGATCAATGTTGGAAGGGCTATGGGAATGTTGCGAGTGTTGCAAAAGGAACAACACGAGCTCAAATTATTTGCACCCAATATTTTTTCCAATGTCTTTCAACTCATTGGGTCAGTTGAAACCCTTTGTGTCACTAACATCTATGGACCTCATCAAGGAGAGGAAAATCTCAGCATGCTAAAAACCCTAAATAAAATGCAAGGAGTGATATGAGGTTCCCACACAATCATAGGATATGACTTCAATATGATCACTAAGTTGAATGAGAAAAGGAGGCCTCAAAAAGTTGGACAGAGATGTAGAAGCCTTCAAAGAAACCATAAATAGTTTGGAAATCGTGGATGTGTAAAAAATGAATGGAATATTCACCTGGAACAATAAGAGAGAAGGAGAAAGGAAAATTTCCTCAAGACTGAATCATTTTCTCATTTTAGAATCCATCCTCTTCGCCAACCATGAAATTGAAGAAACAATTATCCCTTGTACAAGTTCAGATCACTCGCTAATGGTGTTAGAGATTCAACCACTTGTAACCTCTAGGAGCAAACCATTCGAATTTGAGGCATTCTGGAAAGAAAACCGTGAATACCAAAGTAGAATAAAGGAGTGGTGGGATGAGAACCTTCAATTGAGAGGCTCAAAATTCTATTGCTGCGAACAAAATCTTAATCATAATAACAACATAATCAAGAGATGGAATAAGGAAGATTTTTGGGACATACTCAAGGAAAAGGAATATCTATAAAAACACATGGAGGTGCTCCAATAGTACATCATCCTTAATGGTACCTTGACTCAACTAAAAAAAAAAGAAATAATTGCATCAAAAATGGGAATTGAGAGCCAATCAGAGAGAAAAGCTATGGCAGCAAAAGTCCTGAATTCAATGGCTAAAATATAGTCAAATAAATACAAAATTTTTCCACAAGTCAATGACACAACATAGAAATTCCAATAAAGCGCGATCATTGAATAAATCTAAGGGCACCATGATCACATCCCATGAAGATATTATGGTAGAGGTCAATGTTTTTTTGGGGAACTCTTGGAGAAACCTAATAAGAATAGGAGCCACACAGTTAAGGATATAATTCAAAACATCTCTAGAGTCCTTAATGGTGAGCACAATACCCTATTTATTGAATAAATCATTAAGGAGGAGGTGGATGAGTTCATTATGTCCATTCCCTCAAGCAAGGGACTTGGACTTGATGGTTTCACCACAAACTTTGTGGCCCATGATAAAGAATGAGGTACATGCTATCATGGATGACTCAAGACAGTCCAAATCAGCTCGTGGAGCTCTCAATGCCACTATTCTCACTTTTATTATGAAATAAGATGGGGTTGATACTCCAAACAGGGATTGACCAATAGCCCTATGCAATGTCATTTACAAAATTATGTGAAAGGTTATTGCAAATTGACTTAAGCCTTTGCTTCCTCTCCTAGTCTCGCAAAGTCAGTCAGGCTATGTAGAAAGAAGACAAATTCTTGACAATATAATCCACTCAGATTAGACTGTTCACTCCCTTAATATCATTAATAATCTGGGGATGATGATGTAGCTTAACATTTCAAAATCCTTTGACTAAATTAGATAGAAATACTTGAAAAAAGAATTAAGGGCCTTTCCCTTTCATTAGGAATGGATAGCCTAGATAATGGCTCTAGCGACTAGGTATTTCTTCATCATATTAGATAACGGAGACCCTAATCATCTCTTCTCCCCCCCTTGGGGAATTAGACAAGGGGATCCTCTTTCACCCTTTTTATTCATCCTAATGGACTAAGGATTTGGAAGAACAATCATTGTTGCCAAATAAAGTAATAACCTCAATGGTTTCAAGCTCCACAAAAACTCTCCAGCCTCCACCCACCAACAATTCATGGATGATACCCTTCTTACGGGAATCTGCACTACCATAAAGGCTTGGAAATTCAAGAAAATCCCCAACCTTTTTTCTTAGGCTCTAGGAACCTCCATTAACTTGCTAAAATCCAAAGTCTTCTTCTTTAACACCCCTATTTCCATCCAAAGAACCATCGTTAGGATCTTAGGTTTTCAAATCTACTCCATCTAATCCAAGTACCTAAAGTTCCACTCATTAATAAATTTCTCACAAAGTCACCTAAGAAGACTTGCTAACAAACTATAAGTCATACTCAACAAATGGACCTTCTAATCCCTTAGCCTAGTATGAAGGCTTGCCCTAGTGAGGTTAGTCAGCCATGCATCTTTATATTTTTTCTGCATTAGTTTCTCCTAAAATTATTCTAAATACCATCCATAACCTCCAAAGAAACTTTCTCTAGAGAGGTTCAGAGGAAAAGAGAAAGTGGGCACGAGTACGTAGGCACCCCCCTGCACACGGCTACAACCTTCTCTCGTTATCCAGTTTCTACTGGAAGGGATTTGTGACCCCCTAACTCTTGTACTCGTTGATATGTTTACTAGTACGTAGGCACTGACCTACAAAAGGTTACAACCTTCACTCATTCTCCAACTGCTACTAGAAGGGAGCTCCAACCCCCTAGCTCTTGTAGTGGCTGATATGTTTCCCAGACGTAGGTGTCAGCCTACAAAAGGCTAACACCTTCATTCTTCCATCAGGGACCATGTTTCATAAATTTTTAGACTAGATACTCTTTCTACACAAAAACACCATATGTAGGCCATGTTTCATCAAATTTTTATATTGGACCAATCAGTAACATTGAACCCCAAAATCAATCACCAATGTAATACAACTACATCAACCAATCAATGGAACACATCAACTCAATCATCAATCTATGAAACTCAATCATCAATATTTGAATCAACTACAACTAAATTAATCAAACATTGAAACCTCTTACATAACTGAATCACCCAATCATCAATGTCTGATACAACTGAATCAATGATTCACTCAAAACCCGATCAACTGACATTTAATCAAAATTCAAGCAATCAAATAAAATGGTGAGATCATTGTAACCAAAACACAAAGTTAGACCTAGAACACTACATCAATAATGAGAACCAATTGCAATCTCAAAAAACATATGTCAGAATGTATACTCTACTTCAATGAAGTTAACCTACATGTATACACTACTTTCTTTAACCCAACCTGCGTATATCTCTAAAGATATTAAATCATAACACTTCTGAACCAAACAATTTACTAACCAGTGACGTTATAAATATCTACTATCATATTATAGAGTTCGAAACATATAGAAGTGAAGATCACCCTTCTTACTCAATCAATTAATCAACGAGACTCGGTCTCCTTATACAATCAACATACTTTCATATCTAATGAAGACACTGTTGACAAATAGAAGCAAGAAAACAACACGGATGAGATAGATCAGTCATCTCTAAACAACAATCTTTTCTTATGCATACGCTATGTCGAATTGCCAAACAAGCATGTATATGAACCTTCACTAAGGTGAACCAACGTATAGATCTGGAAATAATAACTTATAACTTCGTAGTTATTCTAGACTTCACATATACCCATATCATAGCATTTAAAGGATAAAACCTTTGTTGGCACTCACATCTAGCCTATCCATTATTAGATCACATAATGATAAGTCATTTTATATCTTATGATCCCAATCCATCATTATATCTCATCCATCATCAAACACTTAAGTGCATACTTAGTTGAGATCATGAAAATGATCAATAACCCATAACATGCATATTTTCTTTTGATCTATGTCTTCATAAGAGATTAATTTCTTTCACTCTTAGCCCTTTGATCTTCTTCTCCTTAGAGACTTTTTCAATAACTCAAACCAAAACAACACTTAGAACGTGTGGTATTCTTATACAGGATCAAGTAATCGTTATTCCACTTAATATTCTGGGCTAATATTGTTAGGTCCCTATAATACTAGTGATTCCCCATTACTATTGTCATTGTAGCCCTTATTGTTATTATTGTGCCCCTATTATCCGCATATTTCTATTAATGTGCCCCATAGAAGCCCACTATTGTTATTGTTATGCCCTTATATGATTATTGTTATGTTAGCTTTGATTATATTGTGACCCCTTAGTCTGTTATATATAGAAAGGAGGTTTATTCATTTGTATCATCCAAGAATTTTTCATTTGTGTAACGTAAAGGAGGTTTCCCCCTCGAAGACGCTAATTTTTAAGTCATTGATCTATATTTTCTATCTTTTTGTGAGTTGGTTCCATAACATTTGGTATTAGGGCCATCGAATTCTAGGGATTTGCTGCTCCAAAGAGGTCATCGTGGCATTTGTGCTGTAAATTTTTCACTACAAAGTTTCAAAAGCTAAACCAAAAACCCATTTGATCCAAAATCATTCTGAACTTCGGGTCCAAATTACATATTTTGTATCGCTATATTTTCGGAGATATGATATGAGGAAGTTAGGGTTTTTGTAAGCTTCATAATTCCATCTCAAACAAGTCATTGCGGTATGTTTGTTATAATTGTTTTTCTACAAAGGTACAGTCTCTCAGATTAAAACCCATTTGAGCCACAATATTGCTGAATCCTGGGTCTAAATTTTAGATCTTGTCTTGCTATATTCTCAAAGATATGATCCAAGTAATTTAGAGTTTTTGCAAGCTCCCGAATTACATCCCTAACAGGTGATCTTATGAAAATAGTCACAACTTTCCCTCTGAGTAGCAGAACTAAATTTCATTAGAATTTGAAAAACTAGAACGAAATTTAGTTTTCTGTGCATCATGTTCAAGTCCAAAGGTTGAAACAGTGACATGTGTCACTTCGTACAAGTTAGCTCTACTGAAAGAGTGTATGATCAGGTCATGTTGGGAGATTCGGCATAACGCCTTCTTGGAGAATCCAATTTCGATCAGACTCGTTTTGTTGGAAAGAGGACTCAGGGATCTACCACAATTCATAATTTCAGATCATGGAGATCTAATATTTCATAGCTACATCAGATTCACTATCAAGCTCCTACAAAGTGAAAAAAGGTATGAACTTTTTTTTTTTCATAAGTTTTGTTTGAAAAATTAGTTTGAATGAATTAAGGGCATAGTGAAGCATAATTATCATTAATTGATGCCCCAAAGAAAGAAAATGGGAACACCTAGTAAGAAACCTGAAAGCTCTAGCACAACTCATGAAGAAGAGGAAGAAATGCAACATGATATATCAAAATTATGAGACGAAGTGCAACAAATTTCACTCTCACAGAAAGTAACAAAAGCTAAGATGGATGGTTTAAATAAAGGCGTGGAAGCTAATATGGATGGAATGGAAAATAAGATGGATGGTTTAAAGAAAGGAATGGAAGCTCATATGAATGACATGAAATCTAAGATGGAAGGAAAAATGGAAGATTTTAAGACAGATTTGACAAAGTTGCTACAAGAAATGTTTACTAATGGTTTAAGGGTAGTAAAAGAAACTCATGATGAGAACAAAATAAATGTTAATCATGATTTCATAGACTCTAAATTTAGATTGAAGACCCACCATGTTCCAAAGATCAATATGAGGATGTTTGATGGCAAGGACCCCGTAACATGGATACTACAGATGGAGCAATATTTCGATCTCCATAACGTGCAAAACACACAAAATGTATGCATTGCAACTTTATATTTGGAACCAAATCAGTCTGTATGGTATCGATGGCTTTTCTCTCGTAAACAAATTGTCACTTGGGAAATTTTTATAGAGAAAATGATAATAGACTATGAGGATACAAAAAGAAACACCTTTTTTATCCAATTGATAAATTTCAAAGAAAAGGGTTCAATGATGGAGCACATTGAGGACTTCCAAATACTGAATATAAGGGTAAAAGATGTTCTAGATGAGCATAGGATTGTTGTGTTCATACGGATCTTAAAGGATAAAATCCAACATGAAGTTTTCTTTTGGGAACCTGATTCATTGGAGAAGACATTTAGGTTGGAAGAAAAATGGAAAGCAAAATTATGGCAACAAGAAATCCTACCACTCAAAACTATAAAGATGGAAGCGTTGTTGCCCCTAGCCTTCCACAACCTACAAGGTCAACACCACAACAATTGGAAGAAAAAAGAGAAAAAGGGCTTTGTTATAGTTGTGATAGAAAATACACTAAAGGTCATAAGTGTGCTGAGAAGAAATTATTTTACATAGATTGTGAAGAGTAGAAAGAAAAGGAACAAGTGTTGGGTATACGACCAATAGTCCGACATTGACTAGAAGTGGGGAGGATCATGGGTATATAAGGATGGACAAATATCTCCATTGGTATGAGGCCTTTTGGGGTAAGTCCAAAAGCAAATCCATGAGGGCTTAGGCCCAAAGTGGACAATATCATACCATTGTGGAGATATGTGGTGTCCAGAATCTTTACAAGTGGTATCAGAGCCATGCCCCGAAGTTAGCCAAGTGGATGAATCCTCGGAATGTCGAACGAAGGTGGTGGGCCCCGGTAATATCACGATGGGATCCGTGGATGAACTCAGTTAGACAGGCGGTGTGCTCCGGATTCTTCATGGACGTGTCCTGGTCCCAACACGGTGAAGAGGAGTTGACCTGGGATAGAGCAAGCTCTCGAGGCAGGTGGTGTTCCATGTAAGGCGGTCAATTTTCAAGAACATGTCATGAAATTTTGCTCGAAAGGAAAGGAAGTTGAATGAAGGGGTATTGCAGGGAAACTGAGAAAGATAATCAGCTCTAATGAAATGAAAAATCTTCTAAATAAAGAATAATTAGGCATAATTGTACAATTATGTTCGCCAGAGGTTCCCACATTGAAATCATCTATTTCTCCAAATCTCCAAATAGTCTTGGAAAATCATTCCAATGTATTTGAGACTCCCAAAGGCCTCCCACCTATTCATTATCATGATCATGTTATACATTTTGTTCCAAGAAGTGTTCCTTCAAACATCAGGCCTTACAAATATCCCTATGCCCAAAAGAATGAAATTTAACATATGGTTGTAGAAATGCTAGAGGTTGGTATAATTCAACCTAGTCAAAGTTCTTTCTGTGCGAGTAGTATTGGTGCATAAGAAGGATGGATCATGGCACATGTCCAGATTATACAGAGCTCAACAAGCTCAGTATTAAAGATAAATTTCCCATTCCTGTCATTGATGAATTATTGGATGAATTGCATGGATCAATTTACTTCACCAAGTTGGATCTTCGTTCAGGATATTCATCAAATGAGAATGAATATTGAACACAGTCCAAAAACAACATTTAGAACTCATGAAGGTCATTATGAATTTTTGGTCATGCCTTTTGGCCTTACCAATGCACCTTCTACATTTCAAGGTTTGATGAATTCCATTTTCAAACCCTTCCTTAGAAAATTTTTTCTAGTATTTTTTGATGATATACTAATATACAACAACTCTTGAAAGGATCATGTTCAACATGCTTATAGGATACTCAAAATATTGGAAGAGAAACAATTATATTGAAAAAGATCAAAATGTTTCTTTCGAGTGCAAGAGGTGGAATATCTGGGTCATATTGTATCTCATGAAGGTGGTAAGGTAGACCCTAACAAAATTAAGTCCATTAAAGAATGGAAAATACCCACATCAATAAAGAATCTATGAGGATTTCTTGGGTTGACAAGTATTATTGCATGTTTGTCATGAATTATGGGAGAATAGAAGCACCTCTAACAACATTATTGAAGAAAGACACATTTTCATGGACTACAGAAGCAACAAAGGCCTTTGAACATCTTAAAGAGGCAATGTGCCAAGCACAAGTCTTAGCTATGCCAGACATCACAAAATCTTTTATTGTGGAATGTGATACAATAGGAAATGTAATTGGTGATGTTTTAATGCAAGAACAAAGACCCATTTCTTTTGAAAATCATCCAATCAAAGGAAAGTATTTACACAAAACTATTTATGAGAAGGAAATGTTCGCAATAATACATGCACTTAAGAAATGATGACCCTACCTAATGGGAAGACACTTCAAGGTAAAAACGGATCATGATAGTCTTACATACATTTTAGAACAAAGATTATCTTTAGAAAAACAACAAAAATGGGTCACAAAGATGTTTGGTTATGACTTTGAAATCATCTACAAAAAAGGGAAGCAAAATGTTGTGGCATATGCACTCTCAAGAAAGGATGAGGATGTGGAAGAATTTCTTTGCGTCATTTCTATTATCCAACCATATCAAATAAATGAAGCAAGGGATGAATGGAAGAATGATGAAGAAGTGTGGGCACTCATTCAAACGATACAACAAGATCTTAGTACATATGATACATTTAGGTGGAAAATTGATTCGTTATGGTACAAAGATCGCTTATAGCTATGTAAGAATTCTCAACTCAAACAAAATATTTCGATGGAATTGCACACTTCTCGCTTAGCAGGGCACTCGGTATTTTTAAAAACTTAACACAGGGTTAAGAAGGAATTTTTTTGGGATAGCCCTAAATAGGATATTCAAAAGTTTGTGGTAGAATGTTTGGTTTGCCAGCAACATAAAGTTGAAACAATTAAGACCCCAAGTCTATTACAACCTTTATCCATTCCAAGCCAATGTTGGGAGGAGGTTTCAATGGATTTTATCATAGGTTTACCCAAGTCCAAAGGAAAGAGTGTCATCATGGTGGTAGTTGACAAACTTACCAAGTATGCACACTTTTGTGAATTATCTCATCCATTTAAATCCAATACAGTTTCTACTTCAATTATGGATATAATTCAAAAGCTACATGGAAACCCAAAGATTATTATAAGTGATAGAGATCCCATTTTCATTGGAAATTTTTGGACACAACTATCTTCTTGTTTTGATACTTAGTTAGCTCATATCTCATCTTATCATCCTCAATATGATGGGAAAACAAAGATAGTAAACAAGTGTTTTGAAGGATACCTTCGTCGCTTTTTCTTTGATAAATAGACACAATGTGTTAAATGGTTGTTGCTGGTTAAATAGTGGTATAACACTTCCTTCCATACTGCGGCAAAAATGACCCCATTTATGGCACTTTATGGACATCATCCACCATCCACCACATCATATTTAAGAGAAAATTCTAAGGTTCAATCAGTGAAAGATCACATCGAGAATCAACAACAAGTTCTCAAACTCTAAAGGATAACCTCACTTTGGCAAAGAATAGAATGAAACAATAGATAGATCAACATTACAACGAAGGAAGTTTTGATGTAGGTGACTGGGTAAAGAATACCAAGGTCCATACAAGGTGTTGCAAAAGATTGGTACTATGGCATAGAAATTGGAGCTTCATGGACCTTCCTTGGTGCACCCAGTTTTCCATGTTTCATGTTTAAAGAAGGTTATAAGTGACAAGATCCCAGTTCAAACAATATTGCCAAAAATTGACAAGGAAGGAAAAATCATATTGAAACCTAAAGAAGTCATAGAAACAAGAACTTGATAGCTACGAAATCAATCAATTTCGGAGTATCTCATCAAGTGGAAGAACTTACCCACTGAATATTCCACATTGGAGGATGAGAATTTTATACAGAAGCATCTAGAACTACTCAAGTGTTGAGGAAAGCACTTTTTTTATGGAGAGGGGAATGTTGGGTCTCGATAATACTTGTGATTCCCCCATCACTATTGTCTTTTTATCCCTTATTGTTACTATTGTGCCTCTATTGTCCCCATATTCTTATTAGTGTGCCCCATAGATTCCCACTATTGTTATTATTGTACTCTTATATTATTATTGTTATGTTAGCTTTGTATTGTGACCCTTTAGACTCCTATATATAGAAAGGAGTTTTAGTCATTTGTATCATCCAAGAATTGTACATTTGTGTAATGTAAAGGAGGTTTCCCCCTCGAAGAGGCTAATTTTTAAGTCGTTGATCTATCTTTTCTATCTTTTTGTGAGCTGGTGTCATAACAAATACCATCGTATGGAAATTGGTATTCTTTATCCTCCATTTTCCATCCCATGCATGATTTTCCTTCTGTGAAACTATGTGCATACGTATATGCTCCTTTTTTTCTATGTACGCGCTTGTATACGCTACTTGAACTAGGTGAAACAATGTATATAACTTAATACAACTTAAAACATTATTTTTCTTTAGTTGCTTGATTTTGATCTATAATCTTTTGTTCCATCATCATGTTCTTCTATACCATTACTCTGTTACCTCTTAATAGACCTGTTACAATATTATTTTCCATCATACATCACTTATGAATTGATTCCTTTGAACTGCCCTGCATTTTGTCACATTTGTAAATACAACTCCCATGCATTATTTCACATCCTATTTATACCATTATCAAGTAGTCCATTCATCAAATAGGTTTTCATTAAGGACAAATCATCAGGCAGGTTTCTTATCAAGGACAACACTAACACAATCTCCCTGTATTAATCCTTTGACCATTATTCTCTCCCATCATTATGTCGCCTCTGATATCTTTGTGTTCCATCATTCTATCACCTTTGATTTGTCCTGTAGATTCATCTAGTTACCATATACAATTGAGTTTACATCAAGGACAAGACATGCATAATAATTCCAACAATCTCCCCCTTTTGACTTGATGGAAACTACTTTGGTTTTTAGTCACCACAACCTGTAAATAACATCAAGATAGCCACACAGCTTTTCAAAACATCAAGCTACTCTTCAAAAACCAAGCTAGTCTCCATTTGAAATCAAGGAAAAACTATCTACCAAAGTTAAATGAAAACTTCCATATATGAACTCCTGAATATGAACACTGATCATGCTCCCCCTAGGCACATGTTGAATTCTCTAATCAAACTCCCCCTTAGTACATTCGGAGATGCACTCTACTACGCATGCTCTCCCTAATCATATGCAGAGTTTGTAGAAATAATTTTGAAAGAATAACATGACACTATAACTCAACTCTGTGAGTATTACTTTCCTATCACCAATGACTCATATATACATCAATCACCCAGCCATGTGGGGTTACACAAAATTTGACTCATCCACACAACCAAGTGGGTTTACATATTTGACATGATCTTAAAAGTCCATACATGACTAAATATGACAATTATTACATCATAGGTCTTTACATGACCTTTACATCAAATGATATACATGACATTTATAAAAAGTACCAAAGATATAAACAAGACCATGATAGTTATTAGCAATTATCATACACTATATATGATCCACACCTTAAGCATTTGTCAGCAGCATCCAAAACAAAAACTTGTATATGTCCATCATCAATACGCAATATAATACAATGTACCTTTAATATCATCAACTTGTGACAAAGTATGACGCCTATCGATATCAACTAATCCTCTTGATCTTATCGAGATAAACTTGCTTCATTTCCTTAGTAGAAAAGGCCTTAACATAGCCCTCCATGAATCAACTAAACATATGCCATATATCCAAGAAGTAACACAAAACCATTCAAATCATATCATATGTATGTGAAAACACCATAGTCATCATCCATGACTATACCATCATCATCGTACCAAGAACTACATGATCTTTCGATAACAACCCTCAATATATCAACCATGATAATCAACATATGTGAGAATCAAACATATCATCATAAAGTAAGAAGTCATCATCATTATGTGACTAAGTAAGCCATGTCTCCAAATAACCATGTCTTCAAATAGACATGTCTTCATGAAACTTGCAATAACACCATTCTCTTGGCCAACCAGCATTATTTATCAATGTGTAATTTAAGTAGCCATCCATGTATCGGCATAATATGTATCCATCATAGGGATAACAATATGTATCTAGCTTCTCATATAAGTGAAAATAAAACCATGAGCTCACAGAAATTTGTCAATATTTTTTGATAGCATCAAAAACAACAATCCTCAAACAATATACCATGTGAGAGCCAAGAACTATAGGAATCCTCATCCATAATTGCACTATATGAACTTTATGTAACTTTGAAGGCACGATGAGAGTAGCATAAAAGAAATCATTGACACTTATCAAATATTGAATTTGTGTACTCAAGATTTGTTCTTCTCCTTGACCTTATGAAGATCACCATGTAAGAAACATGAAATATGTACTATATGCATCATCAAAAGAGTCATCTACAATCATCCATAAATCTGATATGAATAACAACTATGTGGCCCAAGCAATATAAGTATCATGTGAGACTTCATCATAGGCAACACATGTCTGTAGCATATCATGATGTATCATTTAAACACTTCAACAACATAAGCATCATCACCATCATTATGTACCAAGGACTTCTAATCATAATGCTAACAATGCATTAGAAGCATAGCATATTGTCCACCTAAACATGTGCCAATTGTTAATTGTCAGATTTGATTATTGCATATATCAGTAAGAATCATCAAGGCAACATCATAAACTAGTTATACATCAAGCCATCAAAAACTTATGAGGGTTCAAAGGACTTCAAAATAACATATGAAAACTATAATCATCAATAAGACAGACAAAAGTTCATTGATAATTGTCTGAACCACGTCAGACCCTTTGTCTAAGTTTGGCCCACTTTTCTAACTCATGTATATATGTGACTTGTCTTCATAATACCTATGTATGAAAATTGGAACACCGAAATTTCATACTTTTGGTTTCCCCTGATTCTATTCTAATTATACCTGGTCCTAGAACTTTTGCTAGAACATCAGTTCCAAGAACATCATTCCCATGATGATTCTTCATCGGAGACTCCATTGTACTCTTGTTTCTAGTCATTTGATGATCACATCCACTATCATCTTTGTTTGTGAATGACCAGAGAGAAAGTTCACACATTATCTGATATTCCTTTTCTTGATTCTTGGTGGATTCATATTTTTCAAATTTTCTGATATAAATCTACTTATTTGATTGCTTACCATATTGTCTACAATGATCCATAGACTTGTCCCTACATTCTTTTGCTATATGCCCAAACTTGTTAGAAGCATAACATCTCATATGTTTCATATTCCTTCTAAATCAATCAATGGCTTTGTGACCAAACATATTGCAAAAAAGAAACAATATCCCTTAAAGTACCTGCAAGTTGATGATGTTTCTATGTGACGGTTATTAGCTTAAAACATTCTACTTCTGCATCTACATGCAACATGTCCAAAATTATGACATCTAAAACATTCAACATTCTTCATCAGAGTAAAGAATTTATTAACACTTCCATATTTAGGAGTAAATGATTTTCTTTGAGGACTTTGTTTCCTTGGTTGTTGATGGGGTTGACCTCTGATCTCCTTGTTGAGAATTTCAGATTTTGCATTAGAGTTCCTTGCCTCAGTATGTGAGCAAGATTCACCTTTAACACTTTCATGAAAACCAAGACCATATTTTATGGCATGATACATTTGAATACTAATAATACTATCCCAAATGTTTGTACTATCTTGAAATCATAAAAGTTTATCGTTTTCTTCTAATTTACCTTTTAGGATATTTACCTCAACCTGATATTTCTCTTCCCTTTCCAGATACTCCTTCTTCATGATTTCTTCATTTTTTCTTCCTTCTTTCACTTGCTATCTTTAATAATTTTAGAATATCATTTTATTGTTCTTCGTATGCTTGAGGTAGTTATTTATTATGCTTATTTTAATTTTCAAGATTTTCTTTTAGAGAGACGATCTCAGCTTCAAGACTTTCATAGTACCTGGATCTATCTTCAGTTTCTTGATTGTTGTATTTGTTCCCTTGACTTCATTTCTCAATGATATCACTTAATCCTACATCATTTGAAATTGATCTTCCTTTTCCTTGAACTGCTTGCGTATATTGTTTCCTTCCTCCAACTATTTTTTTAACGTGGTAATCTCTTCTTTGTAGGTACACTCCCTTTTTTCAAATAGATCTTGTTGATCTCTAATATTATCTATGATCCTTTTAACTTCTATCTCTATTATATTTCTTTCACTTTCACTCATAAGAGAAAATTCATTTGTTTCACTATCACTTTAATTATCTTCAATATTGCATGAATAGAGAAATGTATCACCAGAAAACCAAAAATTAGTACCTGATACTTATTTTTCTTGTTCATCTTCAATTTGAGGTGATTCTGAATCTAAATACTTGCTTCCACCTAATAGCCAATTTTTTCTCCTTTTGTCATTGTTCCTTTGAGATGTCTTCTTCTTCTGAGGTGCTTTCTTCTTTTGCTTATTTCCCATTGTTACAACGGATCTCCTCCAAGTGATCAAGCTTCTGCCAAAGGACCTACTCTGATATCAGTTGTTGGGAAAAATACTAAGAGGGGGGTGAATTAGTATTTATAAATCAATAACTCTATACATTTCAATTCCACATTTCTAAATGCGACTTTACTAAACCGAACCTGCATGTGTACGCAACTCTTCTTAAGTCTATAAGTGTATATCCAATCAACTTCCTATTCAGTTAATGCATCATATATTTGTGTTTAGCTAGTGCATTAGTACATTATTAACCATTAGATAAACATTAACCATGTGTTGTAATAGATAAACCATCATACATAAGAAACAGACATGAACACCAATATTTAAGGTGGAGACCCAATGCGGAACAAAACCACTGGCTTTTGTTGTCCCTGTCTTCTTCTTAATATAAAAATTTGCTTATAATATTGTACTGGCACAAACTCATACCAGTACGCAGGAACCCACCTATAGAAGGCTACAACTTTCTCTCATTCTCCATCCTATACTAGAAGGGAGGTACAACCCCCTATCTCTTGTACTGGCTAATATATTCACCAATACATAGGTGTTAGCCTACAGAAGGTTACAACCTTCACTCATTCTCTAGCTGCTACTAGAAGGGAGCTTCAACCCCCTAGCTCTTGTACTGGCTAATATTTTTACTAGCACGTAGGCGCCAACCTACAGAAGGCTACCACCTTCATTCTTCCTCCAGGGACGATGTTTCACAAATTTTCAGACTAGATACTCCTGGTACACAACAACACCATATGTAGGCCATGTTTCATCAAATTTTTATACTAGACCCATCAATAACATTGAAGCTAAAAATGCATAACCACTATAATACATCCATCAAATACAATTGCATCAATCAATCACTGAAACTCATCAACTTAATCATCAATATTTGAATCAACCACAACTGAATCAATCACTAAAACTCATAAACTATGAAACTCAATCATCAATCTCTGAATCAACTACAACTGAACCAATCAAACGCTGAACCCTCTGACATAATTGAATCACCCAATCATCAATTTCTGATACAACTGAATCAACCATTCACTCAAAAGCCAATCAATCGACACTTAATAAAAATTCAACCAATCAACTAGAAAAGTGAGATCACTGTAACCAGAACACAGATTTGGACCCAGAACACTGTATCAACAAACATAACCAACTACAACCTCAAAAATCATATGTCAAAATGTATATGCTACTTCAATGAAGCCAATATGCATGTATACGCTACTTTCTTTAACCCAACCTACGTATACCTATAAAGATACTTAATCATAATAATTATGAACCAAAAAATGTACTAACCAATGACATTTTGAAGATCTATTGTCATATTATAGAGTTCGAAACAAATAGCAGCAAAGTTCACCCTTCTTACTTAATCAATTAATCAACTAGACTTAATCTCCTCATAGAATCAGCTTACTTTCAGATCTAATGATGACATCATTGACAAACAATAGGAAAACAACATCATTGATCAGATAGATTAGTCATCTCTGAAAAACAAGAATTTATTGTGCATACGCTACTTGGAAGTGTTGAACAAGCTTGTATACGCACCTTCGCTAAGGCGATCCAACGTATAGATCTGCAAATAATAACTTATGACTTACCATATATTCCAGACTTCACATATATCCATATCATTGCATTTAAAGGACAAAACATTTTTTAGCACTCATATCTAGCCCATCCATTATAAAATCACGTAATGATAAGTCATTTTAGATCTTATTATCTCGATCCATCATTAGATTTCATCCATCATCAAGTACTTAGGTGTGTACTTAGTTCAGAACAAGCAAAGCTTCACTAACACATAACATCCATATTTTCTTTTGATCTAAATCTTCATAAGATTTTGATTTCTTTCACTCTTAGCCATTTGATGTTCTCCTCCTTATATACATAGAGCCTTTTTTTATAGCTCGAACCAAAACAACACTTAGAACCTGTGGTATCCTTAGACAGGATCAAGTAACCGTTATTCAACTCAATATTGTGGGCTAATATCATGGTATGAATCCTTGGTATTCTTTATCCTTAATTCTCCATCCCATATGCGCTTTTCCTTCTGTCAAACTATGTGCATACGTATACTCTCCTTTTGTTTTATGTACCCACTTTTATACGCTACTTGGACTAGGTGAAACAACCTATATAACTTAATACAACACAAAACATTATTTTTCCTTAATTTCTTGATTCTGATTTATAATCCTTTGTTCCATGATCATGTTTTTTTGTACCATTACTCTGTTACCTCTGAATAGACCTGTTACAATATGAGTTTCCATGATACATCACTTTTGAATTGATTCCTTTGAAGTACCCTGCATTTTGTCACATCTGTA
Organism: Pinus taeda; assembly: GCA_000404065.3. Classification (NCBI taxonomy): domain Eukaryota; kingdom Viridiplantae; phylum Streptophyta; class Pinopsida; order Pinales; family Pinaceae; genus Pinus; species Pinus taeda. The sequence goes on along the minus strand of APFE031519372.1, from coordinate 28,166 downwards.
AACACAACTTGCATGCATTCTATCACACCCTGTGTATACCTTTATCAAGTAGTCCTTTCATCAAATAGGTTGTCATTAAGGAAAACTCATCAGGTAGGGTTCTCATCAAGGACAACACTAACAAAATCTTCGTGTATCAATCCTTTGATTGTTATTATGTCCCATCATTATGTCACCTCTAATATATTTGTGCTCCATCATTCTGTCACCTCTGATCTGTCATCTAGATTCATCTAGTTACCATATACAAGTGAGTTTCTATCAAGGACAACACATGCATCATAATGCTAAAAACTGGAGGTCTAGGTGGAATAGGTAGGTGGCCACAAATATCCACATATTTCAGTCACCCCTCCTTAGGAACCAATGGTCCCCATTCTGTGTAGAGCCTCCATGAAGTGTGGAAATTTATGTTCGACCTGGTACCTGGTGAACCACTCGCCTTGCTGAAGGATTTCGTCGAGTTTCACAACTTGATATGGTTGGATCCTCTATTGGAAAGTGTTCTTGATATGCATGTCCATGATCAAATGAGTTGTGTCCTATTCGATGTAGACTGGGTTTAACTCTGTTGGTGTGATTTGTTCTACAATGTCGGACATGTCCAACAATGGTGGAAAGTATGACTGAATGCGGTCCAGATTGAATACTGAGTGTAGGAAAAGGAATTATGGAATGTTGAGCTAGAAGGCATTGTCCCCTACATCCTTGGTGATGGTGTATGACCCATATCAAAGCATGAAAAGCTTGTGGTGGGGCCCAACGAGGCATTCATTTTACAAATGAAGCCAAACTGTGTCACCCACCTAGAACTTGTGTGGCACCTGATGCTGATCATGTCACTACTTGTACTTAGCATTGGCTTTGTCCAATATGTCATGGACCTACTGATAGATTTGTTGAATGCTCTCAATAAATATTTTAGCCTTGTAAACTTTGGAGTGGACATCAGCTGAATCTATCTGAGTAGCTACAAATGGTATGCCCACATAAAATGTGACATAGTAGTTGGAATCCAAATCACACCTGGAAAGGACTGTGGTCAGTGGAGCTATGGAGAGTTATGTTGTAGTGGTGTTGGACATAACGGATGCTTTCATCCCATCTATATGGATGCTTCGAGTTGTACATGTGTAGAATGTATACGATCATCATATTGATGATCTTTGTTTGGCCATCAATTTCGGGGTGGAAATTTGTGGACTTAGTGAGATTGGTATCCAACATTGATGAGAGACTTGACCAAAATATACTTAGGAACTTATTGTCCCAATATGAGATAATGGATGATGGGGTCCCAAACTGTACACAAAATCATTCAAATAAATGTTTAGTAGTGCCTTCTATTGTGATGCTCTTCTTGCATACTGCCAGAATGGTCATCTTAGAGAATTTGTCGAAGACCATGAAAACGTAGTCATTTCCATGCTTAGTAGAAGGAACGCCCAACATGTAAGCCATGGAGATGGATTACAAAGGCTGTCTAGGAGTAGGATTAGGAGTATATAAGCCTTGATTCTTGATTGTCAGTTTGGAAATGGCATAGGTAATGCAAGATCTGACGTACTTCCAAACATCTTATCAAAGGTTTACAAAATAAAAATACTTTTGCACCACTATCACTATTTTATCTACCCTGAAATTTCCAACAACTCGACTGTAGTGCACCTCCCAAATCATATTGGTAGGCTCACTTGAAGGAGCATAGAGGTGCCCCAAGTGGCACAATAGTACATCTTGGATGTGAAAATTTGGAACTTTCTCAGCTTCTAGGAGCATTTGGTATGTGTTTCCAAATTCTGGATGTCTCTTGTAAAGATACTACCACCTATAACCTCATGACCATAGCAGTCGAGTATAGTTGTCAACACCATGATCAACGGTCAGTTGAGTCAATTTGCAACATTGTTGGTGCTTCCCTTCTATACTTAATGTTCACATGGATTTGTTCCAAGTATGTGGATTATTTTTTAGGGAAATTATTCTACAACTTCCCTTGTGTTTGTGTGAACTGTAGGTTTTAGTGTTTGTGTGGATGATCATTTCCTTCCCCATAATGTAATATTTCCATTGTCATCCAATACATCTCTTTTTCATATGTTGGATACTTTTAGATTGTGTCTGAAAGTGTCTCACTATGACATGCCATTGGATGCCCTTGCTGAGTAAGAACTGCACCAATAGCATAGTCAGAGGCATATGTCTCAATCTCAAATGGTTGTTATAGGTCTGGAAATGTGAGCACTGGTGTAGAGAAAAGGCGATGCTTCAAGTTGGTAAATCCCTTCTGTTTGGATTTGAAATAAAAGAATTTTTCTTTCACTCCTCCCTTGGTGACTTGACTCAAGGGCCAACTGATATGAGAGAACCCCAAGACAAACCTACCGTAGAAATTGGCAAGACCCAGAAAGTTGCGAAGCTTTGTTAGAGTGGTTGGGGATGGCCAATCCCAAATGACTTATATCTTGGCTGGGTCCACATGCACACCCCACTCATAAATGATGCACCCAAAATATTGAACCTAAGACATTCCAAAAGTTAATTTCTCTAAATTGGCACACATCTTGTGTTTCCATAAGTTTTGGAGCACCTGTCGAATATGTTGGAGGTGCTCTTCCCAACTCTTGCTGAAGATCCAAATTTCATACAAATACACCATGACGAATGATTTGGTGAGGGGTCAAAAGATATCTTCCATCAACATCGTTAAGGTTTCGAGGGCATTCATCAACTTCTTTCGAAAAGGCCCTCCTTGGATTTGAATGTCATATTCCACACATCGGAGGGTTCAATTGGTACCTGGTGATAACCAGACTTTAAGTCAATCTTGTTGAAATATTTGGCCCCATTGCACTAGTCCAAAAGGTCATAAATCCATGGGATTGGATACCTATTTCAAATAGTGATCTCGTTTAGCACTCGATAATCAATACAGAGTCTCTGGGTCCCCTCCTTCTTCTATACCAACACGATCGGGAACCCACAAAGTGATGAACTTGGCATGATGTGCCCTTTCTACAATAACTCTTGAATCTTCCTCTTGATTTCGTCATTGTCAATAAGAGAGTGTGGATATATTGGTCCATTGGGTAGTGCATTGCCTCGGGTGATATTCATGGAGTGCTTGACTTGACAATGTAGAGGTATGCCTATGGGTGAGGTGAGGATGTCCCTATACTACTCCACAACCTTGTTCATCTATTGTTTTCATGCATAGGAGCCCTGTCTAGAGATCGTGGACACAATCTTCTTCTTTCCATGATGGAGAATGATAAGGAAAGAAAATTTCCCATTTTGGGAAATGATCTTATTGCATTTCTTCGTAGTGATCAAAGAAATGTCGGTAAGCAGTGCTACCTTCAGTATGTTGTACAACTTATTTCACAAAGTAATAATAACAGTGTGAGGCATAGACTCATATATATCATGTCACTTCCACAAGTATGGTTGGCCTAATAATACATCACAAACTTCAAGAGGACCAACATCACACAGTACCTCATCTGTGAAGGGCTTGATGTTGTATATCTCCTATAATTTTTTTCTATTTGATGATCTCTCCCTCTCTTTTATCTTCCAAATATCATCCATGTGAAATAAGGAGATGAAGACTAGCGATACTCATGACTAGTAACTTATCATTTAGGATTGCATTTCCTTTGTAAGAATTATGGGAAAATAGATGATGAGAAATCCAATTTTTAGATATATAAACATTATACGTTCTCTTAGAATCCTATTTGTAAAGATCAAGACAAAAAATGAACCATATCTCTCTTCAAGAAATGTCAGAAAAGAAAAGCAGAAGTTTTATATCTACTAGATAACTCCACTCCATACATCTTTTGAAAAGGGGTAGTGAACTAATAGATCATGGTCCATAGATTTTTCATTGTTTCACACAAAATGCTTCTATGGGTGCATTTTCTAGTTTTTCTTTTACAATGGTGGCATGTGAGTATTTTATTGGAGATGACTAATTAGAAGAGGATTCTAGTTTTTCCAGAGAGTCTCAACTTCTAAATAGTCTTCCACTAATGTGTCTTTTCATTTGTTTCCACTTCGGGATCTTAAACTCATATCCTAACTTAGTAGTGAAGTTACTTGTGCTTTGTGCTTTATTCTTGGACCAAATAATCTCATTTTATACCTTTTAATTTTATTTCATTAAAGTTGAGTATGTAAATATAATGATTCCATTCTTTAGCTAACTTTCCTTGAATAAAAATCTGAACATTTGATTTCCAAACTTAACTCCATTTTGAGTCCACCTTTGGGAAAGTGTAGATCTCCTTTCTAAGGAGAAAGTAAAAAAAAAGGATATGATAGCTCATAAGATTTTGAACATCGTAGGCAGGTATCCTACCCTATATATCCATTGCAGAATTCTCCCATTTGGTGGCCTAGTCTAGGCCGTTGGACATATGAGCGAGTCTGTGTATTCATATCTATGCGTGATTCTATGTATGAGTCTATTTGTGGGCATGCATTCTTTTCATTTCTTTCAAAATTATTCAAGGTATCCATTCGATTATTCTATGGATAGGAACCTCCTATTGAAGAGATGAGTTGGTAAAGGGTAGTCAATGCTCCATCTCCATAAATGGTAGGGATTCAATTACAGGTGCATTTCCCTGTGACTCAATGTAATCTCCGTGACTCATAATATTTGAGTCAATTTGGTTCAATGGAGTTATCTGTCAACTCTTTTAGATTTAATGGCATAGATCGGTTGTAGGTTCTCATTAAAGTACTACCCATCAATGTGATGCATTGAAATTAATGACATACATCGGTTGTAGGTTCTTCTTCAAGTGTTGCCCATCAATGTGATGCATTGAAACATCACAGAGAAATCACAAAAGACTTTTCGTAGTATTGTTTTATTTTGCAAACTTTTAAGTAATATTCTTCATCTTGGTTTAGAAGTTAAAATTGTCTAGTTCTAATTGATTCTATGAAAAGATTTTTGTTAGCATTACTAACACATTTTTATTGTATAATTGAAAAAAGAATAATAACAAATTTATGATATTCTTTATTTACTTTTTTTTGGTTGTAGGTTGGTCGTTATAGAGGTTGTGGAACTGTAACTGTGAGTTAAATATTTGAAACCATAATGTTATATTCTGTAGAATGATGTATTATTCCCATGAGTTTCTTTGATTTTCCTTCTTAGGGCATGTTTCCTTATGGTTTTATTTTTATTTACTTGGGTGTAATGTTTTACCATTCTTTTCCAATGTTATTTTCTTTGGGTCATTACTAGAATGTAAGCAATAAACTAGCATGAATGAAAATCATATTCTTGTCAAAATGACTCATTGAGTGATAGGAAAACTGGGAAGGGGTGGAGCAAGAGATCAACGAGGGTTTCAGATTGTTTCAGAGGTTGATATTCATGGAGGGATGCAGAGGAGGGAGCTCCACTCCCTCCTACAAGGATGTTGTAGCCAGTAGAGGCAAGAAACCTCTAGAAAATGCCAGTGGTTCTGCAGAGGAAAGGAAAAGGAAATCGGAAGAGGAGACAAGAGGAACCAAAACCAAAAAAAATAATGATACAAAAGACAAGGAGGAAGAAGACAAAATGCATGGAACAAAAGACCAAAAATAAAAGAGACCATGTAAACCCAAAGCTAAGATTACACCCAAAATAAATGATCCTGCTCTACAGGTGCACAGGGATCACATGAGGACTTATGCTATTATCTACAAATTCATGGGATTATGGCCCACTGAAAAATCTCTACAAACATGGATCAACTATCACTGGAAACCTAAAGGAAGCATTGAACTACATGTTGGGTCAAAGGGATTCTTCACGGTGGTGTTCACAAATATTGAAGACAAAGACAATGTGTTTGAAGGAGGGCCCTACTTCTATGTAGCAGATGGCCACTATATGCGGCCATGGATGATGAATTTTGTCCCGGAGCGTGAAAATTTTACTTCGGTACTAGTCTGGGTAAGGCTCTATCCTTTACCTCTTGATTACTGGCAACCAAAATTGTTAGCTGCTATAGGCAATAAATTAGGTCATTTTGTCAAGGACTCTGAAGCCACAAGAAGGGGAAAATATACTTCCTTTGCAAGGATATGTGTGGAAATGGATCTATCTGGAGCCCTTCCGGATGAGGTAATATTGGAAGTTTATGATGAAGAATGGGTGCAAACAGTAGACTATGAGCATATTATGTTCAGATGTCATAGATGCCATGAACATGGGCACCTATTCAGAGATTTCCCCCTTAGTAAATCATAAAACAAGGGCAAAGCTCATATAGTTAAGGACAATGATAGTTTTCACAAAGTGGTAAATAAAGGAAAAGGAGGCAAAAGAGGGCCAAAGAAACATCTAAATGAAGGGCAAAAGGTAAGTCAAAACAAGTTCCAAGTTCTTGAGGAGGATGAAGTGAGTATAAAAGAAGATCAAGCAATGGAAGGGAGTCTTGAGGAAAAGGAGAAAGAAGATAATAAAAAACAAATACAAGATATTGATAATCAGAAAGAGACTATGATGATTGAGGTAGAACTGGAGATGGAACGGGAAACGACCAAAAGTGAAATGGAACTTGAGGACCAGGAGCTTGAAGAGATTCTTGACAAGGAACATCTAGATCTAGAAGGGTTCTTGATTCAGGGAAGCATGGGAGGGGTAGATTCGGTACCTCAAGAAGATCTCAATAGAATACAACAATTATTTTTATGGAAAACTCAAGCTAAAGGGTTTGAGAAAGGAAAAAACAGTAACAAGCAAGATAATAAAGGTGTGAAAATGATGAAAACAACCCCTGGGTTAGAAACTAGAAATCTCGGAAAAAAAAGAGGTAGAAAAAGGCAGAATAAGCTCTTTGTGGAGTGTGGAAAGCTAATGATAGACTCAGGTAAGATGAAAGATCTAGCCAGTTACTCCTTTACAAATCTTTAATTATGAGGTTCACATCTTGGAATATTAGGGGTTTAGGCAGCAAAAGAAAATAGAGAATTCTTAGTAATAGAATGAAACAAGTGGCGCCAGACATAATCTTCATCTAGGAAACAAAATGTTCCATTCAAAAACTAAGACAAATTCACAGTAAATGGCTCAATAGATTTGAGTTTCTAGAATTCAAAGCAGAGAATACAGCAGGGGGCATCCTCACTCTATGGAACCCCCCAAAAATTGGTATAATAGATGGAGAGACATCTAGGAATTATTTATCTGTAGTTATTCAACCTGTAGGAGATAAGGATACCTATCTAGCCACGAATGTTTATGGCCCCGAAAGAATAGAGGATAAACTCAATTTTCTGGATTCCCTTGTGGATCTCAAGGACAAACATGCAGGAATTCCTTGGATCATGGGAGGGGATTTCAACATGATCAAATCTCTTTCGGAGAAAAAAGGGGGAACCAGAGCTCTAAGTAAAGAGTGTCACTTTTCAAACCTTTACAAATAATATGAATCTTGTTGACACTGAAACGAAGAATGGCCTCTTTACTTGCAATTATAAAAGAGGAGGAGGGGCTCAGGTCACCTCCAAATTAGATAGATTCATTATCTCAAAAGATCTTATGCTTATAGATAAGGAAATAACAACGAGAGTTCTTCCTTTTGAAGACTCATATAATTGGACGGTTCAATTGGAAATCAAGGGCATAGGTACTCCCAGGAACAAACCTTTCTGATTTGAGAACATCTGGCTTTCTCACCCAGAATTCATCAGCAACATTGAAAAATGGTGATTAGAATATTTGCATATTCAAGGAACAAGAATTTTCCTTCTGCATAAAAGATTAAAGCACATCAAACTTAGGCTTAAGGATTGGAACAAGAATGATTTTGGCAATATTTTTGTGGGAAAATATCTGTGGAAATCAAAATGTAGGAACTCAATCAAGCTCTAATTATGGAAGGCTTGATAAGGTCAAAAGTGAAAAAGTTGATAGACATCATCAAGAATGGGAGAATTTGTGCAAACAAGAGGAAATATTTTGGAGAAAAATTCAAGAGTTCAATGGCTGAAAGAAAGAGAGCGTAACACTAGATTTTTTCACAAATATACCATGGCTAATAGAGTTCACAACAGAATCTCTTCGATTAAGGACAAGGATGGGAAGCTTCATATCTCCCATGAGGATATCGATACTGTATTGGTTCAGCACTTCTGTGGCATAACTCAGGAAAACAATTCAGACAGAGAGCAGTTCATCAGGGAAGTAACTAATCACATTCCTAAGCTGGTGTCTAGAGAGGACAATTTCAACCTTAACATGCTAGTAATGGAAGAGGAAGTGAGTGAGGTCCTCAAAGAAATGCAGAATGGAAAAGCACTCGGCTCGGATGGTTTCGATGTTGATTTTTTTAAAGTTTGCTGGAATATAGTTAAACAGGATATACTGAATGTTGTGGAGGATTCCAGGTTGAACAGAACTATTCTGAAAGTGCTCAATACCTCCTTCATCTCCATCATTCCTAAACAAGACATCGCGCAAACTCCTGACAAGTATAGACCCATAGCTTTATGCAATGTGGTTGACAACAACATATCCAAGGTATTAGCCAACAGGCTCAAACCTCTACTTCCTTCACTTGTTTCATGGGAACAATCAGGATATGTGGAAGGTAGACGAATTCTAAATAACATTATTCAAGCTCATGAGGTGGTTCACTCATTAACTAGCAAGAGGCAGCCTTGAATGATCATGTAACTTGACATAGCCAAAGCTTATGACAAGGTGAACTAGACCTATATTAAGAAAGTTCTAATTGCCTTTAGTTTTGATCATAACTGGGTTAGATGCGTTATGGACCTTGTGACTTCCTCCAACTTTTCAATATTGGTGAATGGCTCTCCCTATGAGATTTTCATTCCTTCTAGAGGCCTCAGGTAGGGAGACCTGCTTTCTCCATTTCTTTTCATCCTTATGATGGAAGGACTTGGTCGGTCTATCAAGCATGCTAAAGCAATGGGTAAGATCAAGGGCCTTCAACTAAGAGAGAATGGTCAGGCTCTGACTCATCAACAATTTGTAGATGACACCATGTTACAGGGAATCCCCACAGTCAAAGAAGCAACAACCTACAAACAAATCATGAATGACTTTGCCAAGGCCATAGGTATGGAAGTTAATCTCTCCAATTCAAAAATATTTTTCTTTAATAGCAATGTTGTTATTCAGAGAAATACCTCTAGAATTCTAGGTTTTCAACGGGACTCCCTCCCCTTAAAATATTTGGGAGTTCCTCTAATTTCTAAAATGATGCACAAGAGCATTTGGGAACCGTTGATCAATAATATGCAGGACAAAGTCATAAAATGGACCATCAGGGCTTTAAATGTGGTTGGTAGCTTGGTTCTTACAAAGGCTGTACTACAAGCTATCCCTATTTTTATGTTATCAGCTCTCCCAGCTCCAAAAGGAGTTCTGCAGCAATTTAGAAATATCCAAAGAGACTTTCTCTAGGGTAAGGAGGAGAGTAGGAGGAATTGGGCCTTAGTTTCCTGGGAAAAAATATATAGACCCAAGCACCATGGGGGCCTTGGCCTGGATGACAAGGATATTCTCAGTAATGTTTTAGGGGCCAAACTATGGTGGCATTGGGTTCATGATCCAAAAGCTCAATGGGTAAGCATTTGGAAAGAAAAATATGCGAGCTCCCAGCAAACTAGTGACCTCATAAGAATGTCAGGAAATATAAAGGGGTCATACATATGGAATAAAGCCTGGTAGAACAGGAGCCCAGTACAAAAAAATAGTTTCTGAGAAATTAGAGAGGGATATCTAGCACTATTTTAGGAGGATAGATGGCAACAAGAACCAACATTGTTAAAAGAGGACTTTTTGAGCCTTAAGAATGAAACAGCCACCCAAGGCTTAAACAAGGTAAAGGATTTCTGGGATCATACCCAGAATACAGAAAAGTGGAGAATCTAGAGAAATATTAATTGTGGAGATGATAGGCCCTTGAAAACAAAAGTAGAAGAACTTAGGAGAATGTTGGATCAAAGGATGATCTTAGTAGCACGGGGGCAGGACCAGCTAAGATGGGGCAACAATAAAGAGGGCACCTTTAATCTAAAGGAAGCAAAAGGTATTCTCTTAGAGCTGGATTCCCATGTTCCGGATAAGATTTGGTAGAACCTTTGGAGGAACCAAGGGTGGACGAAGATCAAACACTTCATGTGGTTGGTTATTCACAAGAAGATCTTGACTTGGGACAATATCAGAAAGAGGGGTATTCTGGGGCCTTCTATATGCCAGCTCTATAAAGCTCAAAAGGAAACAATGGAGCATATTCTTAATAGCTGGATTTTCACCTCCTGGTTATACGATTCATTCGCTACCAATTTTCAACAGACCGACAGGGACAAAGGGAGTATCATTAATACCCTAAATAATTAGAGAATAAACTTTTTGGACAATTAATTCCTTAGCTTGGCGTTGGCCCTAATGCCAATCTTCATTATATGGAATGTCTAGAAAGAAATGAATAAGAGAATATTCAAGGATGAAAAGAATCCCCCTCATCAACTATTTGAGCTAACCTTGAAACAACTTAAGGAGACAGTTGGCTCCACAGTTCGTAATCACCCCAAGAATCCTCCCTCAGAGGCTAATTTAAGAATTATCAGACAAATAGGTTTGTAGGGGCTCATTCCTCAAGGCCTGGATAGGAAGGGGATCAAAAAGGAAGTGGAGAAGGACTTTGGCATCCTCCTCTGACAGGTTTTATGAAATTCAACATTGATGGTGCTTCAAAAGGCAACCGAGGAACTGCTGGTTTTGGAGGGGTTTTAAGGGATGAAAAAGGAAACATTATCTTTATCTTCCATTAACATTTAGGTAGAGATACCAAAAACATGGTAGAATTAATGGATTTGGAACAATGCTTAGAGTTTATGAAGCAAGACAACCACTTAAATGTAATTATAGAAGCTGACTCCGACTTAACCATTAACTCGGTGAAAAGAATTAGCTATGGAGCAGTGCTAGAGAAAGTTTCAAAATGTTGGAGGCTAATCCATGTTTTCCAAATAATTCAAAGTCACCTCCTTGGTCTTCACATAGTAAGTTTCAACCATGTTCGAAGAAAGGCCAATAAGCTAGCGGATATTTTTGCCAACCAAGGAGTGTTTTGTACAGAAGGCAAGGTTTTGATGAACTGGTAGGAGATGCCTCAAAGTAGACTAAAGGCTCTTTGTATCGAGCAAGCGAAAGATGATATGGAAGTATTTCGTAATAGAGCCAAGGGGACGAGTACAAAATGACTATATCTCAGAATGATTCACCTTTGTTCTTCAAACTATTCTTTGGAGGTCGGCCTCGGAAAACCTCGGCGTCCGTTAACGGGATTTATCAATTTTCTAGGTGGTCCCACCATGGTAAGGATCATAACATTCCAGGTTTTCATGGCAGGCACAGAAGAAAGAATGTAAGGGATGGGAAGCATGGCTTTTCCGGCAACCGCAAGTTCCATAATATTCTGTCTCAGGAATGAAAACTGCTGCTATGGTGCTTTTCGGGTGATCACATGACCCTTAAGTGGGAAATGGTTTTGGTGCTTTGGGAGCAATTCCATTCGGCTTCCTACACATGGAACGGGGGTGGAAATGCATACCACCCTCCCTGGGCATTATTATTTAGATACCTTGTTCCATGCGATATGTCTTCCAACCGTTGGATTTGGCAAGGCAGATCGACGGCCAGGAACGATCGTGCAGTTTGGTGGGGCTGGACCATTAATCTTCATTTGACTTTGTCGGGCGATTTCTTCCTCTACCGGTGGATTGCATGTGGTGATTGGATGGTTAAGATCAAAAATGAAAGTCAGGGGAGCAGGCGTTCGGAAGAGTCCGTGGTTTTCTTATGTTCTTCTGTCCAATTGGCGCAAACTTTGTTTGTATTTTCAAGGGTTTGGCGGTAATATTTGTTAAGTTGAGGGTCATTCCTTAGGCGGTTAGCATTTTTTTGCCCAGGTCGATGGTGTTGGGTGGACTTTTGTATACTATGTGAATTTTGTTGACTTAATGATATAGAAGGTAATACTCTTGCTTCAGCGAAAAAGAAAAAAAGTAAGTAATAAACTAGCATGAAAGAGGATTTGTCATTTTCGTTTTCATTTTTTCTCAATGAATTGTGCATTCAAGTATGTTCGAGAGGCATTTTAAGACATTTTTTTAGAGATTTCCAAGGCATTGGTTTAGATTAGGTTTAGATTATGCCCCTATGATTAAATTATTGTAGTGTCTCCCTTGAAAGTTGTAGTTTAATGTGCATGCACATTTAAAACTTCCAATGTCTTTTCATTTTAGTTTCAACACTAGTATAGGGAAGTAAATGTAGTTTAAATCTAATTGTAGGGTAGTTTTGTTTTGTTTTGTTCAGTTAATTGCATTGTAGTTTTGTTCTATTTAATTAGGTTTATCACTTAGTTAGTGTTGTTCCGTGCGAGTATAGTTTGAAGTATCTTTCACAATTATTAAAATGAGTTACTGTAACTTATCATTCTAAAAATTATTTTTTAATACGTGCCCATTTTTATTATTAAATTAAATTTTTCTTACTATGTAGTTTAGATTAAATGGCTTTCTCCAATAATATATGTAAGTTATGTTTTTACATTTTATAAATGAATTCTCATTTATATCTTCTGATTTTTTATGTTAGATTTTGTTTTTACATAATATTTATTGTTAGGTTTTATATATTTTCATTATTAAATTACATATTAATATATATAATATATCTTAAATAATTTTGTTGTATTTCTTTTTATTGATACTATATACTTGATTTATTTTTAAATAATTTCTTTATTAATGTTATTTGGTTTATTTATTTTTTAATGATTTTAAAATTTAGATAATTAATATGTTATTAAGTTCTACAATAATGAAAAATGTTTGAACTTATATAATATAAGGGGATATTGTTTTTCTATTAAAATCTATATTATAAAATCAAATAGTGATGGAAATGTGAGGCCTAGACTCATATATATCATGCCACTTACACAAGTATGTTTGGCGTAATAATACATCACAAACTTCAAGATGACCAACATCACACAGTACCTCATCTGTCAAGGGCTTGATGTTGTAGGGAAGCGAGAATTATTCGTTGATGCAGAGATCTCACCCTTGGTGAAGCCACCCTATGGGGTCGGTAGGCCCAACTTCTTCATGACCTCTGTTGAAATGAGGTTCTTTTGGCTCCCACCATCGATAATGAACTACATCAAAGAACCCTTTACCCACATCTATGAGTGGAAGATTCTCCCCCCACTCCTTCTAGATATTGGTGGCGGCATTGGTGGCACTAGGCTCCGCTTCGATAATTTTCTTCCATTTTCCATTCCTCTTGTCGGTTTCTAACTTAGAGTTAGAACTTGCATCTGATTCAGAACCCTTCATTTCGGCCACCAGTGACTACTTGGTTCGGCACTAACTTGTGTTGTGAGTGGGGCTCTTATGGAACTCACACCATTTCCCTATGTCCTTTGTCTTTGGGGTGTTTTACTTTACTTGCAGCTTCAACGAGTTGTCCTAGGTCATCCCTCCTTGGCTTTGTCCTTTGTTTTGTGGTTTGGGGCGTATTTCACTTACTTCAGATTCACAGATCCAAAGTCTCACTTCTTCTATTTAAATTTCTACTAAATCTTCACAGTATATTGATAAGTGACGCCAAGAGAGGAGATATTCAAGAACTCCATCTTTTCCTAAATGTACTTATGTAAACATCCACAATACTTCAGTACCAAATGTCACTCTGAATCCTTGATACAAAACTTCATGCGAAGGGTATGGAAAACATTTGTGAACTCCGACACATCTTAGTCCCTTCCTTGCCACAATGTAGTCCACTTTATGTACTTATCTTCATAGCTCCCTACAGGATAATATTATTCCTTGATGGCGTCTCAGAAATATTTCCAAGTGGGTGCGGATTAAAATAGTGAGGATTATATCTCGTTGTTTTGATTACAGTAGGTTTCCCACCAGTCAATCACATGCGATGTGACTTTGAGTGAAAAAGTAATCTTGTCTCGATTCGAAAAGTCATGAACTGGAAAATATCCTTCAAAAAAATTAATCATCTCTCTATGACGTCTGCATCTATCGAACCTTCAAATATGGGAATTTCAAAGTTAGTTTGTACCTTAAAATGAGTGGTGCCTCTAGAGTGGTTGTTGGATGAAGATGCATCACCTATGGGTAGTCACTAAAGGATCTTGGAAAAGTTATCCATCATCGTGTTCTGTTATTGCTCAAGGGCTCCCTTGAGGAATATTTTGAAAGGATCTTCTTCCCATTCATATTTCTTTTCTTTTTCCATGGGAGGTCATTAAGGTTTGCAAGGCTGGTCTTTGAAAGGTTCAACTAGTACGAGCCCCACCACCACTCCCTATATACTAACCTAATTCAAGACATGCAAAGAAAAATAGAGAAATACCATACCCCAATGATATCACTAATATGGAATTATGCACGAATGCAACAAAATACGGATATACACATAAATAAAAATATGCAACAAAAATAGAACTTCTTCTCATTAATATCAAAGAACTGAAATATGCTTACATACAGAAATGGAAATAAAGTAGCTTGGTGATGGTAGCTTATCTCTTAGAAGATATGTGGTAGATACATGCTTTTTAAATATGTTACAATGAGGCTCAAGGGCCTTTTTATTATTGAACAATAATGGAAAACCATAAACAACCAAAACCCTAACTATAGGAGATGGAACTACAAGAGTTTATGGGCCCCATTGGGTTTAGTTAGGAAACCAACTTCCTAGGGTCATAACTTGGTCATATTATCTCCGTGTGGTGCATAAGTTACCTCATTGGAAATATACCTCTCAGTAACACAAGACTTTCCATAGGCCCCTACCTAAAATTATGGGTTTATTGTGGTCCTCAAAAACACATCGTTTAGGGGGTCAAAAATGCTCTAGAAGTTCAAGACCTGAAAAAAACTACTAAAAATAGTAAATGTTTCCATAAACAAGGATACTAATGAAACTGACTGGACATCTAGGGCATATGGCCACCAATATCGACTTGGATTAGGTGTAGAGATGTTTTATTGATGGATAGGAAAAGAGCCTCCATCCAGGACACCCTCAAGTTGTAGCAACCTCAAATATTCACCCATCCAATAGTCAAAAGAGTCTAGCAATTGCTTCTCGAAGCCATATTTTGGGTTCTCTAGTAAGAGTGTAATGCTTATATTTTCAAAGAAATTCAAGTCATATAGGCAGTTCTCCTTAGTAGGGAGAAGATGATTATTCAATGTTGTCTCTTGGTTTAATAGCTCCTTCCACAGTAAGGACTTCCTTGAGCATTAGACAATAGAATACTTTAGCTCATACAGCTTGAGAAGACCCAAGCCTCTGCCCCAAAAACCTCTTCAGTCACCCCAAGCATTCTAGAGAAATGGTCATCCCCTAACACAAATGTTTGTAAGCTAAAATTCACGGAATCCTCATGGGGTAATCCTAGGAAAGTAGGATTTGGAGGAGTTTTCAAAAATCACTCTAGGGACATCCAATGGATGTATTTTGACAAACTAGGGCACAACATGAACAATTTTGCAAAATTGCAAGCACTTGAGTAAGGTATCGAATTAGACAGGTCCTACAACCCTCTATTATTGATTGAGGAAAGGGAATCGACCATGGAAATACATGTTTCACTGAAACTCTAGCATGACACTTAGGTTAATAAGGTCACCGCGAATTAGAGAATCTCTAAGGTCCTCTAGCACACCAAAGGCCACATTGACAACTTGGTTGGGGTCCACTTTCAAGTGAACAAATGAAAAACCAACTCAATAGCCGACAAGTTGTCAAACACATAAAGATATGGATAAGAGGTCTTGTATTCTAGTGCATGGCATGTGCCACCTACCAACATGATGTGCAGTGCTTGTGAGGACATTAATCCCAAGGACATATCAAATATTTCCCATAAGGAGCAAATCCAGTAGAGCTCCATCCAATAGAATTAGTCATGATTTTCAAGGACAATGGAAATGAGGGAACTATTCTCAAATATCTCACATTCTCCCTCCCATTCAACAATCTTAATAGAATCTCAAACATATGAAACATGAGCTTCTTAAGATGATGTTAACACAACCACCATTCCTCTCCAAACAAACATTGCACACATCACTTTGTTGCCTAGGAAATATTCATGGTACAAGTGATGGGGAGGCATAATGATGTTTCCATAAGCAATTGTGGATTATTAAATAGAAGGGAGCTCAACATAGGTCACAATTCCAGCTTTAGCGACTGAATTATCCCCTTCCTACTCTCGCACTTCAGAATTTACTTGTCATTCTATTTCACCATCCATTGTTCTCATTCACCTTAGATCTATAAGATGGATCGCCACACTCACACCAACAAAGCCTCCTCCTTTGACCAAAGTGGTAGGGTCCATGGAAAAGGTATATGGAGATAGGACCATGTGCAACATAGAACCAGAGCATAATGGTTCTAAAACAATCATTACGTGAGACATTAATGCATAATATTTATACCTTATAGGTGGTTGAATTTGACGTGATGACCTCCTTAGAGTTTTGTTTCTTTCATCCTTCTTCGTGCTTTGTGGAGTCTCTTGTTCTCTTCTTGGAGTTTCATGACTACTGGATGCTTCTTGCTCTTGAACCTATACCTCTAGATGTACCTGTGTTCCTGTTCATGTTCAAAACTTGCTTCTATTTTGACATAATCATCAATATCATGCCATACACTTTTTTTATTCATTTTTTCACCTTCATCTACATTTTAATGAAACACCACATCCCTATGTGCAAGAAATCTATGTGAAGTGGGATCAAACAACTTGTACGATTTTTTATCATCACAATAACTAATGAATATGCATTTAATTGATTTTGAATCAAGTTTTCTTCTTTCATCTTTTGGAATATGAGTAAATGCTTTCCATCCAAAAAATCTTAAATGATTCACTTTTGGTTTATATCCATAAAATGCTTCAAAAGGTGTTTTTAGTTCTAAAATTTTGGTTCGACTCCTATCAGCAGTATTAATGGCTTTAGCCCAAAAACCATTAAAGATATTTTTATCTTCAAGCATACTTCATGCACATTCCACTAGTGTTCTCTTTTTTCTCTAACGACTCCATTTTATTGAGGTGTATGAGGCAATGTAAATTTTTGTATAATCCCATGACTTTTGCAATGTTGATTAAAAGCTCTTGATTTGTATTCTCCCCCATTATCACATGAGAATTTTCATATATTTCTCAATTTGTTTTTCCACCATGTTTATGAATGCCTTAAAGTATTCAAAATCATCACTTTTCTTTCTTATAAAATAGACCCAAGTGTATCTAGATATATCATCAACAAAATAAGAACGTACAATTCTCCTCCAAGAGATCTAGTTTGCATAGGTCCACATACATTAGTATGAATTAGTTCAAGTACTTCTCTTTGTCTTTTTTCTTCATGTATAGGAAATTCCTCTCTATGTTGCTTTCCAAGTGCACATGCTTCATATTCAACATGATTATTCTTCATAACAGTAAGACTTTCAACCATTGTTTTTCTTTGAAGTAACATTAAAATCATTGTGATTCAAGTGCCCATACCTTTGATGCCATAACTTTTCTGTTGACATTGTTGTATTCTCAAGCCTTGTCATAGGTTCCCTATAACAGAAAAGTTATAGGTTCCCTATAAAGTTATAGGTCACATGAAGATATACTCTAGACACATTTGGGAACTTGTAGAAATCTGCATCTAGGTTCCCAACTATGCCTACAAGGAACCTGTGATCTATATCTAGATCTGGTGACCGAAATGTTATTGTGAACCTATGACAATGCCTGAGAATACCTCCCACCTACAGATTCACATTGCACACAACAGCTGGAGATAACCAACAAGAACTGAAGATAGTTTGATTATACACAACGCTAAAGAGAGCCAACACTACAACGATTTTTCTCAACCAAAACATAAAAAACTTGGGAGCAACACCCTGACAACAAGATCTCACAGCCTTCACTGATTTGAGCCCTATTTCTTTGAGATATGAAGTCTCACTAGATCTCCCTCTCTGGCATGATACCATATTAGAAAATTAGAAAGGTGCACAAGGATGACATCAAATCTCATTGATCAAATCTCATTAATCAACTCTTTCTCGACATATCCTTTCTACATTATTCCAACCTTAAATTTATTTATAATTTTAAGTATTTTTTCTTAGCGCTAGTTTGCTACACCCATGGATTAGGATCTAATATAAAATCCAATATTGATGATTTGAAACGATAAAAGTAGTATTACCTTATGTGGATAAAGCAAAGTAGTATTAACTTATGTGTATCAAGCAATTGGTTAAAGCTTATTTCCTTCTATAAATAGTTAATACTAATTGTGGAATGTCGAAATGCTCTTAGCTTTAGTACTAATTGTGGAATGTATGCAGCTTTGAAGCCATTGGATTTCTTAAAGATGAGAGCCTAAGATAATATAAGAAAGTTAAAATAATTATAAAACTTCATACAATAGTAAGAATTTTGACCATCATACAAATTTATTATTAAAATAAATTTCAATAATTTTTTATTAGGTAGAATAAGGATAAGACTAATGAAAATTTATTCCAAACACTAAAATTTTAAAGAACAAACTATAACACTAGTAAAACTACTTGCAAATAAATTTCAAACATTAAAAAAAATATTTTTAATAAATAAATAAGAAAAAAAAATATAACTGTGATTTTACCATCAATATACCATATTACTTAATCATAAAACAAACAAAACATTTCATTATAAAATAAACACTGTCCTAAGGGAACTGTTTGCCCAAACTCTAATGACAGTTGAAAATTAAGGGAACTGTTTGCCGAAACTCTAATCACAGAGAGTTTAAACTGTTTGCCAAAATTATAATGACACAGGGTTTAAAATTAAGGAAACTGTAGGAATAGGTGGCCCAGAGTGGCATGTTCATTTCCCATAATACATAAATCAAGGCAAGAAACATTAAGATTTTGAAGGGCCTTTTGCCTAAGCTACAACAACGAGAATCTTTTTTTTTTTTCAGTTCCAAAATGTTGGCATTATGGCACGGGTTTGGAGCTATGGCACAGGTGTTGTCCTTGATGGCAACCTTCTTTGGTATCAGATCTCAGTTCAGGCACTCAGAAAGTAGAAAAAGACATATACGCAAGTTAATCTAGACGAAGGCGCGTATACACGCGGGTTATACATTACAAAAGTGCGTATATGTTGGGGACCATTCTTTTGGTCCATGGTAGTTAAGATCTTGGAACTTGAGCCTATGTTTTGGACCATGGCGTCTCGTCAGATGTGTTGATCCCTAGTTTTGGGTTCATGGTATTGGAATGTTATGGTTTTGGACCATGGTATTGGGGAAGGCTTAAGGCTATAAAAGAGGAAGGAGATCTTGTGACAGACCACTAATCTAAATTATAATTGAAGATCTGACAAAGTACTAGAGCTGGTATATTGGGTGGTGATGCAGATCTGGATCTAAAGGAAGGAGGAACCTTAGCGCAAAAGGAAGGATAAGTTCTATTCATGGGTTCAGTAAGGCAAAGACGCGTATACATGCAGTTTCACTGAAGTAAAGAGGCGTATACGCAGGTTGTTCCATACGCAGATGCGTATGCACGCTAGTTTCAGGCTTTTGAAATAGCATATATAATCTAAGTTGTGATCTAGCTGCTTCTGTGCTGCTGTGTTCTGGGTTCTGCTTTCTGGTGTATGGTTTCTGGTACTGTGTTTTGGGTACAGCTGTAATGAGAATATCTACTTGATTTAGATCTAATTTGTGGAAAGGAGATTGATGATTGTTTGATGTTCATGGATCCAGTCTGAAAATTGATGAAATGTGGTCCCTGGAAGAAAGAGAAGGTTGTAGCCTTTTGTAGGCCAGCACCTACGTACTAGTATCTTGGCTAGTGTAAGAGCTAAGGGGGTTGTAGCTCCCTTCCAAGAGAGCCTGGAAAACGAGAGAGGGTTGTAGCTCTCTGCAGGTTGTAGCGTGCATACTAGTAAAAGGACTGCACCAGTATATTGTAAAAGAAGTTTATAATTGAAAAGAAGATAGAGACAAATTGCAGCAGATGGTTTTCACCCACATTGGGTTTCCACCTTATATCTAGTGTTCTTGTGTGTGACTGTTTCTCTACTCTATTTTACTGTCTCTGGTTACTGTTATTTGATTGTGCATCATAGATTAACAATCACCATCAAAAAAGATTAAGGAAAGTAAAAGCTGACTTTGTATACGCGGGTTTCCTTCTGCATAATAACGTATATATGCAGGTTAATTAAACAGAAGTAGCGTATATCAGTTGTTTTTGAAAAAGGAATAATTACCTTGATAATACTGATTCACCGCCCCTCTCAGTATTATTTCCAACAATTGGTATCAGAGCAGGTCCTTCTGAAGAAGCTTGATCGCTTGAAGGAAGATCTTTCATCATGAGCAACTACGA
>APFE031519365.1:0-24223 GCA_000404065.3 Pinus taeda | reverse complement strand
TTTATTATGAAAATTTATTTAATTTTATACCTAGGGAAGAAATAATTCTAATAAGAAATTGATATAAACTTAGGGGATATTAATAATATTATTAATATTAATAATACCAAGGAAAATAATATCTAGGGTTAGAATATTCTATAATTTTACCAAAATCCTATACCTAGATCTAAATGAAAACAAAGACAAAAGACACAAGAAAGGAGAGGGATAACTTACCTGCTTGAGGCCTTTACCTATTACCAGGGGAAGTTCTTGTGCTTTTTATTTCCTTGATCAAGGGAAGCCAGCTCCCGCTAATCTCCACGCCATTATCTCTGTCCCGCTAAGATCCTCAATTCTCCATTGGTTCCCTTTGTATTTGACTAGACACCATGCCAAAAATATGAAAGCTTAGGGTATTAAAGACAATTGTTAACATTATAAATCTCGAAAACCAATTAGGATACCAGGCTAGTGAAAGATTGGAAACAAGGGTCAAATCAAAATCAATATCTCCTCAAACTGAGGGTTTTGGTTTACCAAATGATCGAAGCATTCACTGTCACGCAAGAAAAGATACGGTTCCAAAAATATGATTGAACTTATGACATAGACAAAAGTGGTAGGAAGATGATCGATCACATAAGTTTTTGATAGGGAGGAATATTACAACCCAAAATGACCTTTGTCTTGGCAATTACTGTTAGGGTCTCACCCTAACCCCCTTATTTATGTAATAGGATCGAGTCATATTTATAGTTAAGTAAAGAGTCAATAAAGCCCATATTTATAATTGTAAGTGGTTAACCCACATTTAATGACGAGACCACAGTTAGCTGCAAATGGGCCATGGTATTAGATAGATGGTATTAATAAGAATCATGGTATTGATCCATGGTATTGCATGTATGAGTCATATATAAATGATAGAGACTCCTTGCGAGGAGCATCGTGTCTTATTTTGTCATCGAGCTCTGCTCTATTAGAGGTTGCCCCCTCGAAGAGGCAAGTGCACATTGCTTTCTGAATAATAAAATACTTGCTATTGTTACTCATTATTCTATGTTCTGGGTATATTTCTCGCATATCTGGTATTCTAGTATCGTCTTGTAGGTTAAGAGCATAACAAGTGGTATCAGAGCACTTTCCAGGGCAGGTGGGATCTCCATTTCTTAGCAATTTTTTTTTTTTGGCTAGAGACGTGTTCCAGCGTCTTTAAACCACGGGATCTGTCTGTCGTTGAGCACATAAACTTGCGGATTTGGGGAGGCATGCACGTAGGAAATACAAGAGGTGGTCATGCTTGTTGGACTCCCTTGTAACCCCTGTGGGTACCCCTTCGAGTAGTAGCGCATTAGATAGAACGGCGCACGGGCTGTCTTCCAAGTACCCTCTGGGTATATCAGAAGCCCCCTAGCTCCTTTGAAACCTCGCCATAGATAAACCGTCGGCCGTCTCGCTGCTACAGTACACCGAGAACAGCACTCGGAGAGATTACTTGCCTGTACGATAGGGTAGTCGGGTTGTACGGCTAAGGGTACGATTGATCCTCCTTAGTTAAAGCCCTAAAACATTGGGCCGGGTACTACTATCAGACCCTTATGTATATTGCGATCTATAGCACCTGACACTCCTCGAGACCATAGTTCCCTTTTCTATCTTGGGATCACGCATAATCTCTGCCAGATCAGATCTCACAAGTGGGGTTTGCAGCAGCAACAGACATCAGTCCCGCAGTTCCGGGTTAGCAGACCAGCCATTCTGATCTATTAGATCCATTAGATTCGCAGCAGCAATCTGTTCCGCCGCTTAGAGCTATCCAATCAGCCATTCAGATCTCTCAGATCCACCAGATCTGAGTAGTTATGTGGGGTTCCTATACCGGGGCATGATTTTCGCAGGACTTTTGGCAGCATTGACATTTTGAGGATTTGGCTACTGTAGTATTCCTAAGCGAGTAAAACTCCATTAGGAGTTTTCCGAAAAAATTTGAGTAAGGTGGTACCATTCAATTGTTAGTGAAAAAAATTTCGGGCGGTCACAAATTTCAAGTACATCGGATCGGTGCATGGTAGCAACTAGAGCTCAAGCTATGGCCAATGAGAAGATAGACAAACTTGAACAATCCTTGAAAGACATCCAAGATCAGCTTGACAGACTAACTAACGCACTCTCTAAGGGCAAGGCGGAAGCCCACGAGGAGGCGTATATTGGCAATGGACATAGTGAGGGTGAGTCTAGCCACTCTCTTCACCTCTGGGGAACCCACCAACAATCTCGTTCGCGACCTTCCAAGATGGATATGCATAAATTTGATGGTTCTCACCTGGCAGCATGGGTATCACAACTGGAGTAGTATTTCAATATGAATAACATCTTAGATAGTGAGACTCAGCTTATGGTGGGGAGCATGTACTTGGACAATGAAAGATGGCAATGGTGGGAATGGCATCAACGTTGCAATGGAAGTTTTTTGACTTGGGACGCCTTCAAAAAAGCTCTTACAGAGCGCTTTGACCATGACTCTGCTTTTGTGGGTCGTCTCACTAAGCTCCGACAGACTGGCACAACAGATGAATATGTTACAGCTTTTGAAGCCTTAGCTTTCCACACTAGGGGTCTCCCAGATGCGTTCTACACGGAATGTTTTATCAGCGGTCTTAAAGAGGCCATACAAGCCCACGTCCGACTGCACCACCCTCCCACATGGTCGGAGGCTTGCAAGGTAGCTTGTAATGTGGAACGTGCATTAGCGGCCCAGTCCATTCACCCAAATTTCACCGCCAAGGGTCGCCCCCCACAGGCTCACAACACGACTCAAACACTTAAGGTTCAAAAGGTGTCACCTGCAGAAATGGCCGAACGAAGAAAGCAGGGATTATGTTACTACTGTGATGAAAAATACTCCCCAGGTCATAAATGCAAGGAGCCCAAATTCTTTCAAATTGATGCCACTAATTACAACTCATTGGAGGAAGCCCCACCACTTGAGGAACCCGAGGAGGCAGAAGAGGACAACCAGAAGGACAATGTCCCTGACGAACTCGTTATTTCGCTGCATGCTTTGGCAGGGATTGCTTCACCTCAAACTCTCAAAATTAGAGGTTTTATTAAGCATCACCCAGTAGTAGTCTTTATTGATAGTGGAAGTACACATAATTTCATCCATCAAAAAGTTGCGGAAGTAGTGCATTGTTTTGTACGAGCAGTTTCTAACTTCCAAGTCCAAATTGCGGATGGGGAACAATGAAATGTGAAGGCCGCTGTGAAAATATCAAACTTCAAATGGGGGATTATCAGTTGAAGACCCACATGTTTGCCATACACATGGGAGGGTGTGACATTGTCCTCAGTGCTAAATGGCTTCGCACTCTTGGGCCAATCACAATGGATTTCCAGGAGTTATATATGAGCTTTAAGCAGAACAACTCCATATATACCCTCTGCGGACTCCAGGTGGGAGCTCCCTCTATCATCAACTCACATAGGATGGAAAAATTGTTAAAAAAGGGCCATCATGGTGTTATAGCTCAATTTAATGCCATCCAGGCCGTTGAACCCAATTCTCTGCCGATTCATCCCGAGATGCAACAGATTTTAAATAACCATCTGCCAGTCTTTGACAAGCCTCATCAGCTTCCACCTTTGAGAGGGGAACATGATCATAGCATCACCTTGGTTCCAGGGGCCCAACCACCAAACGTGTGCCCATATAGATATTTGTTCACCCAAAATAATGAAATAGAAAAAATAATCAAGGAACTTTTGGAAGCAAGGGTCATTTGTCCCAGCATTAGTGCTTATTCATCATCGGTGGTCATGGTGCTCAAGAAAGATGGGGAATGGCGTATGTGTCCAGACTTTAGGGCCCTCAATAAGTTGATAGTCAAAGATAAATTTCCCATCCCGGTTGTTGATGATTTGCTGGATGAACTCAATGGGGCTCAATTCTTCACTAAGCTGGATCTTCGCTCAGGCTACCATAAAATTCACATGA
Source organism: Pinus taeda (assembly GCA_000404065.3). Lineage (NCBI taxonomy): Eukaryota > Viridiplantae > Streptophyta > Pinopsida > Pinales > Pinaceae > Pinus > Pinus taeda. The sequence goes on along the minus strand of APFE031519365.1, from coordinate 20,244 downwards.
AGGAAGTCGACATTCCAAAGACTGCTTTCAGAACTCATCAAGGCCATTATGAGTTCCTGGTCATGCCATTCGGTCTTTGTAATGCCCCATCTACTTTTCAGAGCCTTATGAACTACCTTCTCAAACCATATCTCAGGAAATTTGTCCTTGTTTTCTTCGATGACATCCTCATCTACAGTTGCACTTGGGCCGCACATCTTCAGCATGTATTATCTTAACTCTTGCAACTACTCCGCAAGCATAAATTATTTGTTAAGATGTCCAAGTGTTCTTTTGGCATGGAAGAAGTTGAGTATTTGGGCCACAATGTGGGGCGTGAAGGTGTCAAGGTGGACCCCAAAAAGATCCAAGCAATGCAGGATTGGCCTCAACCTAAGACCTTGAAGAGCCTAAGAGGATTTTTGGGTCTCATAGGCTATTATCACAAAATTTTCCACAATTATGGTTGCATTGCGAAGCCCCTCACTCAAGTCCTAAAAAAAAATTCATTTTTCTGGAATGATGAAGCACAACAGGCATTTACAACTCTAAAAAATGCCATGTGTTCCACTCTAGTTTTAGCACTACCCGGCTTCACCAAACCTTTTGTCATTGAATGTGATGCTTCAAGTACAGGTATTGGGGTGGTCTTAATGCAGGAAGGTCGACCCTTGGTCTTCACAATCCAACAACTAAGTGGGAAGAATCTGGAACAATCTACCTATGAGAAGGAAATGATGGCCATCTTACATGGAGTAGATACCTGGCGATCTTACTTATTGGGGTGACATTTCCAAATCCGCACATACCATCACAGTCTTAAATATTTTTTGGAGCAATGCTTATCCTCCCCACAACAAAATAAATGGCTCGCCAAAATGCTAGGATATGATTATGAGATCATTTACAAGAAAGGGCGTGAAAATAGTGTAGCAGATGCATTATCTTGCCAATTTGAGGAGGAAAGTACCCTACTCGCAATCTCCCTTCCCGTTCCAGGATGGATTGAAGAGGCTCGTAGGGAATGGTTTTCACATCCCTGACTCTCCCAACTCATTACTCAATTGTAGGTGGATCCAAATTCCACCAAGGGCTACTTGTGGCAGGATGAGATTCTTCGCTACAAGGACAGAGTCGTAATATCACCAACATCGACCCTCAAAAGCCGCATTTTGGCGAAATTGCACTCATCCCCCATTGCAGGACATTCAGGCTTTCAGAAGACGTATGCTCGCACTATAAGATCATTTTTTTGGACAAGCATGAAAAAGGACATCCTTACTTTTGTAGCGGAATGCGATATCTGTCAGCGCCACAAAGGGGAGATAGTCAAAGCACCAGGCACATTACAACCATTGCCCATTCCGGCATCAATATGGACGGAGGTTTTTATGGATTTCATTACAGGTCTTCCAAAGTCAGGAAACAAGTCAATCATCATGGTGGTTGTGGACCGACTTTCTAAGTATGCTCATTTTTGCACCCTACCCCACCCTTTTACACAGACTTTGGTCGCTCAATATTTCATGGATCAGATCTTCAAATTGCATGGCATGCCCACTTCTATTGTGTCTGATCGTGACCCAATCTTCACCAGTAATTTTTGGCAGGAACTCTTCAGGCTACAGGGCACCCAACTAAAACTTAGTACTTCTTATCATCCACAAATGGATGGTCAAACTGAAGCCATCAACAAATGTATGGAAACCTACCTTAGGTGTTTCACTTCAGAAAAGCAACATGTTTGGGTACAGTGGTTACCTCTAGCTGAATGGTGGTATAACACCAACTATCGTGCCACCACCAAAGTGACTCCCTATGAAGCTGTTTATGGTCAACTCCCTCGTCTCCTACTTCTTATATCAAGGGGTGTTCAAAGGTACAAGTAGTGGATCAACTCCTACAAAACCACACAACCATGCTCGCCCATCTTAGAGAGAATCTTCATCAAGCTCAAAACCGCATGAAGCAACAGGTCGATCAGCATCGCTTAGAGCGCCAATTTCAAGAAGGGGATCAGGTATTTTTGAGGCTGCAACCATATAAGAAAACATCACTCAAAGACAAGGGTTGTCAGAAACTATCTCCAAAATTCTACGGACCGTATCAAGTACTTCAGCGCATTGGAGAAGTGGCCTACAAGCTATCTTTGCCACCCACTGCAAAAATCGATCCAATTTTCCATGTCTCATGCCTCAAGAAAGTGATTGGGAACAATTGCAGAATTCAAACCAGTCTACCTGAATTGGATGAAGAAGGGTCAATCTGGCTCCAACCTGAACAGGTCCTAGACACACAAGAACGGCACTTGCGTGGCCGCATGATCAAGGAAGTCCTCGTCAAGTGGAAAGACACCTCTCCAAAAGATGCAACCTGGGAACCAACCACTATTCTTCAACAGTTTCCGTAGCTTCAACCTTGAGGACAAGGCTATTCTTAAGGGGGAAGGCATGTTAGGGTCCCACCCTAACCCCCTTATTTATGTAATAGGATCCAGTCATAGTTATAGTTAAGTAAAGAGTCAATAAATCCCATATTTATAATTGTAAGTGGTTAACCCACATTTAATGACGGGACCACAGTTAGTTGCAACTGGGTCATGGTATTAGACAGATGGTATTAATAAGAACCATGGTATTGATCCATGGTATTGCATGTATGAGTCATATATAAATTATAGAGACTCCCTGCGAGGAGCATCGTGTCTTATTTTGTCATCGAGCTCTGCTCTATTGGAGGTTGCCCCTTCGAAGAGGCAAGTGAACATTGCTTTCTAAATAATAAAATACTTGCTTCTGTTACTCACTATTCTATGTTCTGGGTATATTTCTCGCATATCTGGTATTCTGGTATCGTCTTGCAGGTTAAGAGCATAGCAATTAGAATGACTGATTTCAAGTTGTGTGTATTTGTATAATATATGCTCCCCAATCCTTAGTGTGATGCAAGGGATTCACATGATTAAGAAGTAACCAAATAATAATATTCCATCTGATTAAAGGCTCCATCTTAAGGGTTTAGTGGACTAACTTGAAAACGTTGAAATTCCTTCAAGAACGAGTTCACTTCCAGTGGACGAATATTAAGGAAATAATTATGCATGAAAATTTGGATCCAACTTAGTTTGGACATCTCATCAGGATTAAAGAACCTGACCTAGCCATTAGCAGGGGCTGAAGTACCTCGACTTCCTGACAGGTCTCTTAACTTTATGATGATGGGTCACCAAATTTGGTTGGCTTAGAAAATCAACAGGTATATATGCACCACTATGGTTATATATATCAATGAAAATATTGTTAATGCCATTGTTTTTATCAGACTAAAGATTAAACATATCATATTCTTGATGGGTGTAAAATTGAGATACATCAATTGGAAAATTCCCTTGATTATTAGAAATTTTAACAACTTTCTCTTGACTTATGAAAGATTTACAAGAGCAGATCATGAATAATAGATTCAAGATTTTCATCTCTGATTGTAGGACCAGACCATATTGTACCTAGTTTCAATCATGACTAGCAGGATAAAGATCTAATGAATTTAGAGAAACAAATTTATCCAACATATCCAGGTACAATGAACAGTGTGCTATAGGTTAGAAAATATGAAAAGACTCAGGAGGAGAAACACTAGTTGTAACTAAATCAGATTGATCTGGTAAGAAAAATGGATCAACATGCACACTGTGCTCCATGAGAATATCTTCATCATCATAATGATTGAAGACATGCATAACAATGTAACACTCAGATTGATCTTGCCTTTCTTCAATAGCGTATATTGAAGATTCAAAAGAATGACAAATTATTTCTTCAAATTTGATATCTAAAGATGAATTAATTGAATAAATTTTAAAAATCATTCTGAATTGAAAGAGTATCCCATCCCATAAATGAATATTTCAAGCTACGAGGAGCATATTTTAGATCGATACTTCACAAATCTAAGCATTTAAAAGAAGAAAAGATAACATTTGATGTACTTGGATATCCATCGCTACATGTATTTATGGAAATAGGGATGTCATGGTGATGTTTATCCAAACTCTCAACTTGAATCAAGGATTTGAAATCATTTGACAAGTTATCAAGATCGCAAGATCGGTAATCAGCCAGAGACAAGAAAGATGAAACATGACTTCACCACTTTTCTCCTCTACGTGTGAAATTTTGTTACCTTGTATACGACCAATGCCTGAAATAAAAGGTTGAACATCATTAAGAGCTGAAGTCGATTGATCAAGTGGATCATGAAACAAGGAGTCATAAGACATAGATGGTGGAGGTTGAAGGGTATCCCTTGAGGAAGTTCTACTTTCAATTAAATCATATTCAAGACGTGAATTATACATATTGATGTGACCTTGAAAAAATACAGGATCAACCTTCACTTCAATATCCCTGCAGTAACTGAACCATTCCAAGTTCTCCCCCATAGGATCTAAAGCATGAGAAGGGGGTGAAGGTGGAGGAGAGGGATCAACAACTTGTTTTTCAGATTTTCCAATTTTAACATCATCACAAGGAGGGACCCAAATTGGTACTAAGAAAGGAAGAGGACAAGGAACAAAAGGCATAGGAGGTTCCTCTTCACAAATTTTGCATGTCTTGTGTTCAACATAAGTTGGGAGGGAAGAATCATATGGAATTTTAGATTAAAAATATTTGAAGGTAAGTAGAATCAAACTATGAAATTTGTCCATGATAAAATCTGAATCAATCAAACCCTTGGGAAATTCATAGCAAAGGTGAAGAAACCGATGAAGAAAATACTCTACAAATTCACCAGGTTTCATTCTAAGCTGATTATTTCTATCAAAAACATCATGAGAATCATACACGTCAAAGTATTGATGAAGCTCCATAGCGAGTTGTTCGAATGAATGAATGGAAGTAGTTGGTAAAGTCTGACACCATTTGTTGACCTTCAAGAGTGAGGGTGAACAATTTTCTAGAAAAATCTTCACAATTGAGTTCATAATATTAAGAAAATTCAAGAAGAAAATATATATGTTGAGCTATGAATGTTTCACCCTCGCCATCAAACTTCAAATTAGACAAGCCATCAATTAATTCCACGAGGATTGAAATATTTAATCTATTAGAAAAACAATCCAGGATTATGATTTGGGAAAGATCCATTTAAGATGAGAGATTCAAAGAAAACTCAACAGGCACAACTTGTCATATGGACCTCCTTCTAGTTCCAATTGTTGATGGTGTTGGAAATACGTCAACCATGGGGATCTTCCCAATATGAAGTCCCAATTAGACTTCACATCATTTGGAGTAGGAGACCTAATAGGAAATACAATCGATTGTCGTTGTCCTTAGGGATTTTTTTTGGATTCCATTATTAACATAAGATCTCACACAAAAATTATTTGAAACAAGCAAGTAAGTTGATACTATGAGTCATACAATTGCGATGTATGTAAGGTACTTTCATGGCAAGGAGAAAGAGAGTGGACCTCTAGAAGAAAAGTAATAATATTATTGTAAAAGAGACACACAAGAGGATAAGAGGATAGTTAGTTAACTTGCAAAGTAGTTCACAAGGAAATTGTGATCATAAAACCAAATACAACACACCTTCAATGAGGTAAGTACCAAAGAAACCAAAATAGTTCAATTTCCTTAGCACATGAACAAAACACATACTACAAATATATAAAGAATATTCTTACTATATTCATGATACATGCATGGAATTGTGTTGCCTTATTGAGCTTCATATATTAAGTGGAAGTGCTAAGACATACAAGTACAATGCTACCACACTAGCGCCAATAGTGGAACATCAAGTCACCACTTCTCCAAATAAATATATTCTCTCCTATGCCAATGCTAGAGAAGCCAAGGTGGGAAGTTCAACTCCCAAATTCCATTTTCTTGAGTTATGAGAGTGTATTTATAACAAATGAGGTGACTCTCCACCTCTCATGTGACCCTTGACCTCCCTCACGACCCTTGAGCTTCTACAATGAATTTTCAAATTCTTACATGACCTTTGAGCTTCTATATGACTTTACAACTCAATACTGACTCTTCATATTTCATGTCGGACCCTTGGCCTTCCACATATATACATTTTCTCATTGTGACTCTCGTACAAGCCATGACTTGGCAATGTTGAGATGGATATTCATGATGATATAGAATTACCAAGATGCTCTTCTTGTTTCTTTCTCTTCATCTTCATTATAGATCTTGCATGTTCTTTGTCTTCATTCTCCAAGGGGTTGATTGATATTGACTCTTCATGCGATCCTAATATTTGATCTTCTATTGTAAGAAAATGTCTCTTCATCTTCTTTCTTGATGACTTATTCATGGTTCCAACTTCACAATTTTCTTCTAGCATAGTCTCCTTCTCTTCCTCTACAATCATCACCCTATTATGTCAATACATACTACTTGCAAGTGAAATCCACTCATGATGACATTAGTTCAGAAGTATCCTAGTCTAATTTTCTTCATGAAAACCATTGGTTGACCTAGAACTGGGTACTAGACTAGGAGGAAAGATCAGGGGTTGCACAGTGCACTGTTCGAGAGGGAAGGAGTCTTACAACTGAGCAATGTGCATCTATCGATGCCTGAGAAGGTGGATTGTGAAGTTGAGGGTCACAGTGAGGCAGACTTGCCCACTCTGATTGTGCAATGTGTAGTTCTAGAGAGAAAATGGGCATCTGAATTGTGAAGTTGCACAATTCAAGGAAGTAGAGAGAGAGAGAGAGAGAGAGAGAGAGAGAGAGAGAGAATATTGGCTGTAATTGCACAATTCGTAGAAAGAGGACAACTAGAAGGATAAATTGTGTAGTTTTGGGGAGCAGGAGGTTAATCTTGAGCATTATGACTACATAATGCATAGTCCTTATAGGTAGTGACTGCACATTGTGCAGTTCCAAGATGTAATACGTTCTTCTTGTGGCCTAAGACTGTGAAATATGTAGTTCAAGTTGGAAGTTTGGAAGGAAGTTGACTGGAGAAGGATCATTTGCGGAAAATGACTAAGTGTGGGACCAGAGAAGAAAGAGATGGAACCATAACATGAATTGAACATGATCACACACTTATAGATGATCAACTACTTGACAGGGAAGCACTTACCATCTACAGTCAACATGTCCTCTTAATGCGACGACAAAACAACATTCTCCTCTAAGTGTGACACTTAGGGTACACTTTGCAACGACAATGATAGCAATAGTACAACAATGCATGAAACTTTGGGAATGAGTCTAATACAAGTCTACAAGATAAATAAGACCCATCGACACCAAATTTTCCTCTTGAAATGAACCCAAAACTCTTTTTTCACAACATGCGATACTTCCCAAGCCAAAAGATGACACTTGCAAAAGCTAAAAGATAAAAGTGTAAGTGATACATGCTATAGCGAAGGGGACACAAAATGTCCACTTGTATAGGTGAAAGCAAGAAAAAATGACAGTCACAAAAGTGAAAGTGATGCTAATTAAAATCAAAACGCACTAAAGCGAAAGTTGAGAAAAATCACTCGAGAGATGATACAATTGCAACCAATAGTGAGGAATTGTCAATCTTGGGATTGTGCACTGACTATCAACAAGGATTGCTTAATCTCTGTCTCTAAGAACTATGCAATCATTATCCTTAGATATTGTGCAAGCACTATAAACAAGGATTGTGCAATGCTTGACTTTCTAGGGTGCATGTTAACTATTGGGCTTGCTTGAAAGATATTCGCAGATAAGTAATGTTGTGCTAATTCCTCATTCAAAATATAAAAATGTGCTTGAGGTTTGTACTCCAAAATAGCAAGTAAAAACATGAATTTTAAGTGTGTTTAATTAAGTTAGTTTCATGAAGACAAATTAAAACATGAAACCAAAACACTGAATGGAAGCATGCATCAATCAATAATACACCAGAAATTGATAAAGGAGTTCACCCCTCCTAGGCTACATCTCCTTGGATCATCTCTAAAGGCATGACCCCTTCTCATTATGCTCAATATCTAGAAAAGAAGAGTACATAAATTGTTGAAATGCAATGGCTAGTTTCTCATTCAAAGAAACAACTTCTACAAAAGTTCTCACTCCATACACATGTTAACCTATAGTCGAACATGTAAACCTTCAACAAACATAGGCATCTTACACCAAGATCCCATACTCTAACTTCCAAGAGCATAAAAAGTACTAGAATCCACTTGAAACACTTAAACAAGTCTCTTTCTCCAAACACATATAGAGAAAAAAAGAAATAAATATACAACACTGTTGTAATGGTTGTTGTAGAAAACACTTGGAGGTTGGAAGACCCCTGCAAGGTCATCTCCATCCTCATACTCCTCCATAAACTGAATCAACGCTTTGGTTGACCATGGCACCCATAGGCTTAAATTTTTAAAAAGCCTATTCAGAAGTGATCCTTTGATCTTGAAACCTGTTCTGATGAGTTCAAAATGCCAAAAAATGGCTCTCTAGCCTCTTTTTACATCCCATTTGGTCAAAATTTGCATTAATTATAACTTTTGTCAGTCTTTCCACAATTTTCTCCTCCAAATTTGACTTACTGCCAATTAAATTCATTATTTGGAGTTAAATCTGGCAATTCCACTGAAAGCGGCAATCCCGCCATCTTTCCTTCCTATCTCACGGTTAAGACCAAGTGTTCACATACAAAGTGGGCGATCCGACAAAAAAAGCTATGGTTCCATAGCTCTGTCGCAAATCACAATCAGCGTAAAAACTCGTGGTCTTAAGGTTTGTGAACAAAAGCAGGCGATTTGTGTGATTTTGATATTGACGGACCCGACAGAATTTTAAACTAGAATCTAAAGTCACATCGCATTCGAGACTTATTTCTCATCACAATCGACGGATAACCTGGAACCTTGTATATGCAGGAATTTGTTTTCCTACGATTTACGATTGTGTTTATCGCATCGCAACCCGGGTACCTAGCAGTTAATTTCCATCTGTGGGTAGCTATATTGATTTGTGATTGTGATCCCTCTCATCACAACCCTTCCCTATTTGGGGGCCGATTCTTTAACATGACCCGCTTGCGATTGCGATATATCACATCACAACCCTAACTACTCCGGGAGCCGATTTCTTAAGCCGCCACCATATTTTTTCGTTGATTTGTGATATGCAGGACCCAATGGAAACCTACCGCTTGGCACTTCCCCATTTGTTGGGACCTTTTCCATGTCATCCAATCCTGTCACCTGGACAAGTCAAACCTGAACTTTGACTTGCTCTAACTTCTGCATACGAGCTCGGATTTGAGTGTCACTCACACCATTGGATTTAGAATGACAAGCTCTTCGATCTGAAGCTAAGATTATAAATATTCTAATCTTTGAATACTTGTATAACTTGAGTGCTAAACACATTTGGAACATACTAAATGTGTTGCAACTACTCATACAACAATTTTAAAATGCTTTCTCAAACTATAGATAGAAATGAATTTTACAAAATGGAATAAACTTGACTCCCAAATTTTCCATTCAAAATGACTATCAACAAGCCAAACTGGCATTGTAATGCTTAAAGAAAGCATTGTTGCATATGAGTGATTTATTTATGAACATCACTTTTACAAGTTACCCAACTATGGGGATATGCAACTAGTGCAATTTTTTTTTTACAAACTTCAACTGGACAAATAGTCCACCCATTTCTTACCCAACCAGGTAAATGAACCCTCTATCTGAACTTTCTCTTCTTCTGAAGCTGCTTCAGGGATGGACACATCTTACACTTTTCTTTTGTCGCTTCCTCTTCTGGTGCTTGCATGATTTGCTTTCCCTTACCAGGATGAAGTTGTGGAAACAATTTCCAACACTTCTCGACCCAATGTCTACTGATATTGTAGTGAATACAAAAGTCCTTTTGAGCTCCTCTTGGCTCACTTGCCTTTAACCTTGGATGATATTTTCTCTTTTCAGTCTCAATTCCAGTAGACATAAACATCTTCTTGATGATTTATTTCCTTTTCTCACACTTATCTACATAATGGTTAGATGAAAGGCAAAAGGTGCATGGAAACATTCTCCTCAACACGTTATTCAAATATGCGTGTTGTTTTCCATTATAAAAATCATTCGAATTAACAGAACGATTATACCTCTTTCTGTTGTCCTTTGGTTTACGATTCTTGCGTGAGGAACTTGCATGACAAGAAGAACTTAGCTTCCCTTTTTCTTCAATGTTTTCATCTCTCTTTGGAGACGTTTTTCACTTCAAGTCCTCCTTATGCTTGAGGAACCAAGCAGGAACCAATGCTAGATGAAAATCCAAACATATTACCTCCTCATGTCCTCTCTTACAACAAAAGGAACACAATACCCATGAGTTGTCACTAGAAGACCATTCTTCTTTTGCTACATAGCCTAAGCCTTCATATTTAGGCGTCTCCTTGGCCTCAATTCAATTTTTAATACCTTGCTGGTTTACTCCAAGACCTCCTCCCTTATAACCCATCTTGGTCAAGAGCTTGGATCCAACGCCTTCGCTATGTTTTTCAAAGTCTGCAAATGAATTTATGTCAACACTTTTGCATAAGGAAGAATCATGTAAATTCTTACCATTTTCCACATCTTTTGATTGGCATACGAAGATATTTTCGAACTCTCTTTTGATTATAGATGTGTCCTCTTGGACACTTTGGCTCTCTTCTTTCAGCTCCTCGAATTTGGGTGCTTATAGAACCTCATATTCCACATAATGTGTACAAAAGGTACAAACTTGTCCATTTACCTTCTCTGAGGGACTTTCTACACTAGCATATTGCATAAGAGTTGTAGAAAAACATGAATATTGTGGAGAAGATGGTGGTTTATCACTATTCTGTTACCTTCTTCCCCTAGAGAACGTTCTCCTCTTGGAGGTTTAGAGCTTTCACCTTGGAATTTGGTATTCCTCTCCTCATAAAGGACTTTCACCATTTCTTCCATGTCTAAGAAAGCATTTTTAAAAGCCTTCACATCCTCTGAAATTCTTGCAAGATCTCCTCCATAGGACATGCTTTTCTTGAAGCTTCTACTGCAATTTGAGGTAGAAGTTGGTGGTAGAGACTATAACAATATTTCTCTACTTTCCAAAACCTTCTCCTTGATGAGCTTCAAAACACATTCACTTGCAAAAAATAGTCAATTCCTCCTTGAACAAAGCAAACCTAAGCTTTGATACCAACCTGATCAGAAATGGAGAAGATTAGTAATGTTGTGCTAATTCCCCATTTAGAATATAAAAATGTGCTTGAGGTTTGTACTCCAAAATAGCAAGTAAAAACATGATTTTTAATTGTGTTTACTTAAGTTAGTTTCATGAATAAAACTTAAAACATGAAACCAAAACACTGAATGGAAGCATGCATCAATCAATAATACACCAACCATTGATAAAGGAGTTCACCCCTCCTGGGCTAGATCTCCTTGGATCAGCTCTAAAGGCATGACCCCTTCTCATTATGCTCAATATCTAGAAAAGAAGAGTGCATTAACCACTAAAATGGAATTGCTAGTTTCTCCTTCAAAGAAACAACTTCTGCAAAAGTTCTCACTCCATACACATGTTAACCTATAGTCAAACATGTAGACCTTTAGCAAACATAGGTATCTTACACCAAGACCCCATACTCCAACTTCCAAGAGCATAAACAATACTACAATCCACTTGAATTACTTAAAAAAGTCTCTTTCTCCAAACACATATAGAGAAAAGAAGAAATAAAGCTACAACACTGTTGTAATGGCTGTTGCAAAAAAAACACGTGGAGGCTGGAACACCCTTGCAAGGTCATCTCCATCTTCATACTCCTCCATAAACTGAATCAACACTCTGGTTGACCATGGCAACCATAAGCTTCACTTTTCAAAAATCCCATACAAAAGTGCTCCTTTGATCCTGAAACCTATTTCAATGAGTTCAAAATTCCCAAAAATGGCTATCTAGCCGCCTTTTGCATCCCATTTGGTCGAAAATTGCCTTAGTTATGACTTTTGTCAGTCTTTCCACAATTTTCTCCTCCAAATATGGCTTACTGCCAGTTAAATTCATTACCTGGAGTTAAATCTGGTAGTTCCACTGAAATCGTTGGTCCTGCCATCTTTCCCGCCTATCTTACGGTTAAGGCCGAGTGTTCACATGCAAAGTGGTCGATCCAACGGAAAAGGCTATGGTTCCACGGCTCTATCGTAAATCGTAATGAGCGAAAAAATCCGTGGTCTTAAGGTCTGTGAACAAAAGTGGGATATTTGCGCGATTGCGATATTGGCACACCCGATGGACTTATAAGCTAGAACCTAAAGTAACATCGCATATGGGACTTATCGCTCATCGCAATTGGCGAATAACCCGAACCCTGTATATGCGGGACTTTGTTTTCTTGCGATTTGCAATTGCATTTGTCTCATCGCAACCCAGGTTCTCAGGGGCCGATTTCCATTTGTGGCTAGCAATTGCGGTTTTTTATTGTGATCCTTGGCATCACAACCCTTCCCTACTCAGGGGCCGATTCTTTAACACGACTTGCTTGCGATTGTGATATGTCGCATCGCAACCCTCATTGCTCTTGGAGCCTATTTCTTAAGATGCGACCGTGTTCTTTTTCCTTGATATGTGATATGCGGGACCAAATGGAAAACTGACACTTGGTGCTTCCCTCTTCATTGGGACCTTTTCCATGTCATCCAGTCCTCTCACCTTAACAAGTCAAACTTGAACTTTGACTTGCTATAACTTCTACATACGAGATTGGATTTAAGTGTCATTCACACCACTGGATTTAGAATGACGAGCTCTTCGATCTGATGCTAATCTTATAAATATTTTGACACTTTGACTTTTTGGAAAATTTTGAGCTCCTGATCAATGTATCGAAATCTAAGCATGTGTAAGCAAGTGACTTTGACGATTAAGTAACATCAACTGACCATGAAGTGACTATGAGAAATCAAGGAATACCATATCATAATATCACAAGTAGGCTCCAAAATTCAAGTGTAAGCAAAATTTTGGAGGGTGTTTGTCACAATGACAACATCAAAATAACTACTTTCAGTCTCAAAGGAAAAGAAATTATTTGGTGGGAATATTTCAAGCATTTCAGGGGCATAAGGGAGGAGAAGCTGATCTGCTAATAATTTTAAAGAATCTTCATAAATAATTACCTGTCTAAGAGGTATTATGATGGAAAGTCCAAGGAATTCTATGAGCTCAAGGTGGGTTCTATGTCAGATGAAGAATATACAGCTAGATTTCTAGAGATATTGAGATACGTTCCATATCTCAAGGATGAGAAAGAAAATATCCAGAGGTTCATTAGTGGATTTCCATTATCATTCAAAGGTTGGATTGAGTTTGATGAGCCTTGGTCATTGGAGGAAGCCATTAGAAAGTTGAAGCATTGTTATGGACAGTGAAAGCACAAGCCTGAGTTCAAGCATGAATGAAAGGGTGGTGAGAATACTAAAGGAAAATGGCTCAATAAGCAAGGAATATATTAGGATGTAGGTGAGAAGAAAAATATGGCTCCACATAAGAAGTTCAATGTAGCTGAGAAAGGACATGGGTCTCGGCCTGTGGAGTAATAGAATAAATGTAGTGGAAGAGGACCATTGAAGTGTTCGAATTATGGTGGAGACCATCACAAGAGGGATTGTCCATCATATCAGGATGCTAGGCCTTAGATATAGAGGTGCAGATAGTTGGGGATGTAGCTCAGAGAATTCCCCAGATCTATGCAGTAGTTGATAATAGGCAGGTAGACCACGAGCCATCCATCATCAAGATGGAAGGTAAGCTTTGTGATCGAGTTAATTCTATTTTGATTGATCCATGATCAAATTATGGCTATATTAGCCTTGAACTGGTGGATCAATGTTGTTTGGATAAGTATGTTCATGCAAAATATTGGTTGGTGTAGTTGGCTACAGGGACCAAGAGAAGAGTTCATCATTGGGAGAAGTCTTGTGAATTTGAGCTTAATGGCATGCTTACAACAAAAAACCTAAATTTTCTTCCTTTGGGTGCATATAACATGTTATTGGCCATGGATTGGTTGTTTATTATAGGACCAAGGTAGATTTCTATGAGAAGGTCATTGAGTTATTGGATGAGACTAGAGAAAAGATAGGCTGGAAAACTAAGCATAGCCACAAAAAGGATGTTTATTATTTGCAGTACATATTTCTAGTGACAAAGGGTTGGATGATGAGGATGTTGAAGTCTTTAGGAGGCATCCTATCTTAGAAAAATTTTAGGATGTGTTTCCCACATACATTCCATATTTTCCTCCTCATATGGAGGTGGATTTATCTACTGAGTTGATGCCAGGAGAAACACCAACATCTAAGGCACCATATAGGATGAGAACTCCCGAGTTTGTGGAACTCAAGTTGCAACTTAAAAATATGCTTGATAAGGGATGCATAAGGCCAAGTGTATATCATTGGGGAGCACCAGTGTTTTTTCTAAAGAAGAAGGGTGATACTCTAAGATTGTGCATTGGTTACATGCAACTGAACAAGGTGACCATCAAGAATAGTTATCCATTCCCTCGTATTGATGATTTCTTTGATCAACTTAAGGGAATTGTAGTATTTTCAAATATTGATTTGATATCAAGATATCATCAGGTGCACATCAAAGAAGAAGACATCTATAATACTACATTTCATATAAGCTATGGTCACTATGATTTTGTGGTGGTTCCTTTTAGTCTTACCAATGCTCCAACCACCTTCATGTGTATGATGAATAGCGTCTTGCACCATGTTGTGCTATACAACAACCCTCCCCCCCATTTCAATTTTTAAATCTTAGTCTTATAATTCCAAATAAGAAATGGGTCCCCTTTATAATATGAATAAAAGCAATAATTTTTTTGAGAAAAATAAATTTTCCATAAAAGTCATATTAAAAAAAATTGATTTATGAGTAGTTAGGACCGCTCATCACAAATCACAATTCTTTAGAACCCGTGAACATCCATTTAGAAAGGTGTGATGCAATTAGAGTCATAATAAAACCCTCATCGTAAAGTTTTATCAAAGTAAGCAATTTATAAATACGATGTGATAAAACTATCATGTCGTGCACATCATATATCCTAAGGGATGACTTATAACATTTCATTGAAATCTTGTGATGTGATAAGGCTATCGCAATCGCATATCGCTTATTCATAAGGAAGCATTAGAAAAACTCCATTGAAATCTTTTGATGCTATTTAATTATTGCATATCACGCTCTCTAAAAGCGAGTTATAAAATACTATGGATACATGCGATATAGGGATAAATCGATTATAAAGAAATAGCGTGATTTTCCAAGTTTGAAACCCGCCATCTCCACATGCCAGCTCAGCACTCATCGCAATCGCAACTATGCAAACAAAAATTTTAAGCGTGGCACTTGTAACTCCCGATTTGCGATACGCGATTATTAAACAAATATTAAAATAATATAATCGCTAAATGCAAATCGTAGAGTCATGGCACCTATTCTAAAAAGGAATGTTGCAAAACTTGCGATGCGACATATGGCTTCAACATTAAAGTTTCACGTTGGAAGTTATGGTAAAACATTAAGGAGCAGTTATGGTTAACTCCTTTAAGGATTTCATATGTGGTAGCTATGTACAATATAAGATCTTTGGCATATAATGCGTGTAATTTCTTTTGGTTTGTAATTTGTGTATTATCTCCTCTCAAGTTTTTAGACTGTTATGCCCTTCTTCCTCATTTTACAGAACTGATCCAGAATCGCATAGTTGGGCAAGATGTCTAAGAAATCTTGAAAGGCAAAGGACCCCATTACAGTGGAAGAAGGACCAGCAAAATTTGTGTTAGTTGCAGATACTACTTTTTAAGGCCTTGGTAAAATCTTGTGGGAATGCATATATGCTTTACTTGAAGTAGAAAATCCAATGGAGATAGAATAACAAGCAACAACTGATGGAACTGATCGAACAGGAAGCACACTCAATGATTTGCCCAGCTCCTTCCTCCATAGAATAGCAACCCGAGCAAAAGTTTTACCATATAATGATCTAGTGAGATGGCTAATCAAAATTTTTAATATCACAGATAGAGCTTTCTTCACATCTGATGGGAGGATGTTCAGGACATTCAAACCTGAAGATGTCAAGAGAATGTATCACTTGTCGGATCCCCAGCGACACTACAACAAATAATTCCTTGAAGCTTTTGCTAACGAGAATGACATAGAGTCGGACCCTATCAAACAGTGGAGGCATTTTCCTAACAAGCATAAACATGAATCCTATGGTATGTACTCTGTGGACTCCTTAGCATCTCCATATTGTTATGATGCTGCTATGGTATGTAGGCTCTTTGGAAGCCCCAATTCTGCTAGATTTTCTATAGAAATGGTTACATTAATAGAAGCAGCAATAAACTCCTTTATTATGGATTGGGAAACCATTCTATCAGATAAAATGGCCAGTGAAATACTAGATTATAGAAGGAACTGATTTGTCTCCACCAAAATTGTGCCCCCATTCTATATGAGCGCCTACATAATGGACACAATCTATTTTAATTCTGAATTTCCCATCCTAGGCTAGAAATGGACTATTCAAGATCCAACCCTCATTCATATTTATCATAAATATTTATGGAATTCTGACTACAAGAATCATTTATACATGATTTTCCATGGTTTAATTTTACCTGTCCATAGAGCCATCTTTAATAAACTTGCTCCTCGGCTGTCTGACGAGGCTAGCAGTGACTTAAATTCAATTGGAAGCTGGTTTGGGGAGGAGAAATTCACTTATATTAGGGTTTTTGTCAGCATTACAAACCCTCACGTCCTTCCACTCTACATTCCAGATAAGCTATTAGCTAGGGAAATAGCTTACCAGATAGTGGAAAAAGGGATGTCTAGAAACCTTAAAGTTTCTAAGAAACAAGTATGGCCTCCATTTCCCCTCCGTTGTGGCACTTACACATTGCATGATTTTAAACATGCTAAGAAAAAAGCAGAGAAAATGGACAAATTCATGGAATACAGGACACGGAGGTTACTGATAGTACCTCTAGATTTATTAAATACTACCCCTATTGTTCAACAAGCAGAGCACAGCGGGGAGTAGACTATTGAAGAGATTTACAGGGAAGTGGGAAGGTGGAAAGACCAGTGAACCTGTTAGCACAGGTGGTCATATTGACCTATCTTGATAAAAGAATGGGAGCAATTTGATCAGCAGATCAAAAGCCAGACCGACCCCCAAAACATTACCACATCAACATCGCTCGCAACACAATGGCCCACTGTTCCTGATAGTGCAATTGAAGTAACACCTAATAAGGACATAGCTCAGAAAGAGATTGAAATAACCCTGAAACCCTTCAGGAGAAATTATATTGAATATTGAGGAAATACCACCCTTGGATGTATTTTATAGCCCAAAACACAGTGTTGTATTCAAGAGACAAAGAAAAAAGAAGAAAATAGACCAGGCGTCCTCCACAACTCCTCAATCTAAATTTATGAATGTTTTATGGAAGGATTCATAGGTTAATCCTTCTGAGGATTTGACTAGGTTATCTCAATTTGCAGGGGCATACACATCCGCCACAATTGATAAGGAAACTGAGGCTAACCAATTGTTCAACGAAAAGGATCAAAAGATTAATCAGTTTGAGGAACATGCAGCAATACAACAACAGAAAATTAATCAGCTTGAAGAACAATTGGCAGAAGAAAAACAAAAGAACGAGCAGCTTGAGGAACAATTAAACCTGGAGAAACAGAAGATCGACCAGCATGCCATCCAAAAACAACAGAAGTTGTCTCAAAAGCTCGAACATCTTCAACTGACACATCAACAAGAAATTAAGACTAAAGAGGAGCAAATCACACTGTATAGAATAGTTCAGAGATTATCCCAAGGTTGAGGAATTTAAGAAGGAAGCCCTAGAAGCGAATAAAGCCTTATCTCAACAACTCAATTTACTTTGCCATAAAATCTCTTATCGACCCATTATGCATCATAACTACATCACCGATCGATTAGGCAGTTAATACCACATTAGAATTTGAGGATGCAAATGATAAGGTCACAAATTACCTCTCCTGGCAAAGCACAGTAGAAGGAAGAGCTGCTAACATACCAACAATTCAAGAGTCACATAAAGAAATATTATTCTCAGAGTGGGAAACACAGTTGATAAAGGTAGAAAGCGCTACCTCAAGGGCTAGGTCTATAACGAATAATGTGATTGAGATGGTAAATGATAATTTATATGGAGCCAATTTAATTTCTGATTGTTCCACAAGAAAGCTTCCAAAAGCGAAAGTGTTGGAAAATCAATGGAAGCAGGTTTTGGCCACCAAAGATGAACAACTCACATAATACAAAGCCTTAACTGGGATGCACACTGGTCCTTTTTGGTTAAGCCACATAGCCCACAGATGACCATCAAATACCTTGCCGATGCTATTGATCGCATGATCCCCGAGCTTTCAGACGCCACTTACACGGGACAAATATACTCTAGGATGAGTCGCCCTTTGGAAATTTAAAACATGCTTTCAATTTTTCAGTTGCGAATTCTGGAGAAGAAATAGATACGATGAACCGTTTCAGATGCAATCGCATTGCTATTTTTGCAAATTTGAATCCCAAATTTTAATGCTGGCGGTTCCAACAACTCTTAGCGATTTTTGTAGATAGTTTATTTTAATTTTATTCTATAAACCCTTTCATGTTATTGGATAAAGATCCTCGATTTGTACAAAATCTAGACTTGAGAAGTTGCACTTCTGAACTTCTTAATTTATTTTTTATAAGCAGTGGATCAAGGTTTTAGATTTTTGTGAAAGAACTTTTTCAAGACCTGCATTTTTGTATCTCCTAGAACTTTCTGGAATAAAAAGTTGGAATCATAATGTTACTTACATATCAAGACTCAAATGCATGCGATATTTCTATCACTGTTATTTTTGTGTTGTTCTTTATGTAATTAACATTTCATTTAATTAGCTATTGTTGATGTATTAACATGCTTCAAGCAATTCTATATTGAGTCACTTCTGAATGATTTAGAATTGTTATATTAGAGATATATGTCAGCAATAAATACCACTATGTCATGCGATATGTTTTTATAATTACTTTGTTTATTTTCTTAAAAAAAGTAATCAATATTTAAATGCATCTTTCTATGGATAAGTAAACCATGCCCACCTCTTCTCTTACTCTAAGGATGCCCACCTGTTAGTCATCAGTCTAATCAGTCAAGAGGTAGGGTAGGATCTAATAACCTTTCAAATGATCCGAGCGATTCTCCGTTTCCCTAATAGATTCTCCGTGATTATTAAGGGAAGATTAGATGAGAACCGTGCTTCTTGACTTGCTTCCTCTTCACTGTGTTCACTGTGAGCGTGAGGTGAGCCAAGCATGCGTTAGTCTGGGAATTATCAAAAATTGCATTGTTATAAGACTACCTGGGTATATATATATATGTGTTTATATTTTCAGAGTTATAGATTAAATCACCTATCTTCTTTGTTATATATCTAAAACACTCATTCATCAAACCATATATTATTCGGAAACTAGTCCCATAACATCCAGTCGGAGCCACCACTCCAAACGGAAAAGGAGCTATACTAAGGTCTAGACCGGGTGATTATCCCCAATGTTGATGCTACGATTTTAAAGGCATCAACATTTTTGGCGCTAGAAGGAGGACCTAACTATGAATTGCGAGTAAATATAAATCCACGTGTCATTCTAAGAGTAAAACTCCCTCACCATCTCCTCCAACTTCCCCTTCGCATTCTAAATCTCCTATTCCTAAGTGAGAAGTTGAAAAGAATAATACCACACCCACTATTGAAATCCTAAACACACCAGACAATTCTTCTCCTTAACCCCCTGAAGTATAGTCTTTGATTCATAAACTACAAGGGTTTTCAATATCCCAAGAATAGTCTGAGTTATCCCAAGGCAGTGTGACTTTGCAGTATATCCCATCGTAACTACTTACTAGGGAAAAGAGTGAAAAACTTGGTATCGCCCCAGTTGAATTCCCTCTACCAAGTTGAAAAAGGGCTAGGAAGACACCATCAGAATCTAACAGTGAGACTTTGTCCTCAACATCATCAATTCCATCCATACCATTGCAAGGTCATCCATCTATTTCCCAACTTTAGATCATAGTCCAAATAGGAACATAAACTTCAACATCCTCTACCCAATCGCTTTCAACTGATTCTTCACC
>APFE031519359.1:0-10447 GCA_000404065.3 Pinus taeda | reverse complement strand
TACTTCATAATACATTTATCATTGCTAAATTAAATAAACAATAAAAATAACCAAATTAGAATTTTATTATAAATTCTTATTATTACTAATTACAAAAATAATCACTACATAGGTTAACCATCTATATATATTTGAAAAATCATGGAACAAGGCATTTCTCAATAAAGATTTAGCTCACTTTATCATGGAGATTTTTAAGCCATAAAAGTAACTAAATTGGAATTTTATTATTATTATTATTACTATATAGGTTAAACAATCTATATAAAATTGAAAGGATAAAAAGAGCATAACTAATTTGAAGATAATTTAAATCCAGGTAAAATTTAAGGGTTAATATTCCCAAGTGGGCTAATTTTCCTTGCTTTTTCCAAAAAAAAATCCCCAATTTCCATTTTTTTCTAAAATGATTTGCCCAAATTTTATAGTACACCATTAGTTTACCTCAAAAATTACCAAAATATTATATGGAGTAATATAAAATCATTAGAAATCTAAATATTTATACAAAAATATCACCAAAAACATTATAAGATTCGCGAAAGTTTCTAAACTTTAAGATAAACTTCATTCCTTCAAATTTTCCTTTTTTGAACCTAAAACATTGTGGAACATAAGGCTTCATTCTCAAAGACATCACCAAGATTTATTTTAAATTATTATTATTATTATTATTATAGAATTAATATATTAGTTCAACATATATACATTTTAAAAAACATGTAATAATATTCTAAACCGTGTAGATTCACCCCCAATTTACCATGGAGATAACTTTTTTATAATACCATGGTTTATCTATACCACATGCCAAATATGACATGTGTTGATATGACATTTTCTTTAATTATTTACTTTAGATAAATTAATTAAAAGAACATAACCAACTTGGAGTTAATCTTAATTCATCATATGTGAATAATATAATGAATTTTCTAGTATATTCCATGGAGGTTAAATCTCTACCTTCAACTTAATAATTTAATTAAAATTGTCGAAGACCTATTCTAAATAGAAATGTTTATTGACATAATTACACAATACATATTCTAAAATCAGCATGCTGGAAATATCTATTATATAGTATATATATATTATATATAGTAGTATTTATATATATAAACACAAATAAGAATTAAATATTGAAAATCCATAGACAAAATATTTAAATAATAGCTCTATCCTTAAATTAAAAAATGTAATTAATAATAAAATAAATGTGAAATCATTATTGCTTAATATAATAAAGATGAATTAATATTTGATTAGAATTAATGATTAATTATAGAAAAATTGAGGTATGATGAACATAGATCTATCTTAACTCCAAATTTACTAAGCACCAAGAAGAATGAAATATTGAACAGTTGCAAACTTCTTATAAAGTTAAAAAGATTCGATCCCTTTGTACTTCCATAAATCCAAAATTAAAATAAATCTAGATTTATCATAATTTATAAGACAAACTTTTTGATTCAAACCCAATAAATAAGTCATTTGAAGTCAATATTTAACCTAACCCTATCTTCAATTTAGTTACAAAATAATAAAATAAATAGAGTAGTTTAAACATGGAACTTTTCCAACTTTTCTATTTAACAACTATCATTTTAATTGGTTCGCTTGAACCTTCTAATTGAATAAGATCCTTATGATTTATGATAGCATAAACAAATATTATCTGGAGAAAGTTTAAAAAAACTGGATTATGGAATTTTTTAATTAATTAGATTAATTAAAAAAATAAAAATTAAACACGGGAAAATTTTCAATGTGAATATTATAAAAATATTATAAAATATTTCATAAAAATTATATCTCTACTATTTACTTTTTAATTTGTAGTGGTATGATCCGGATTGTCCACAGTCTTTTGTTCATTAAGTCACCAGGTCTATAGAAAGAAAACTCACACCGAGAGCTATCTCCATGCTGACTCTTACCATCATCCCTCCCAGAAGTCTGGCGTCTTAAACACCCTAGCTGTCGAGAGCTATCTCCATGCTGACTCTTACCATCATCCCTCCCAGAAGTCTGGCGTCTTAAACACCCTAGCTGTCAGGGCTTTCAGAATTTCCGACCCTAATCACCTAAAGGAGGAGATCAATCACTTAACCCTTGTCTTCAAAAACATTGGATACAAGGAGTGGACTATCAAGAGAGCTATAAGAAGGGCTCAGGACAGGGCCCTCTCTAAGCGCCCCCCTGAAAACAAGAAAGAGAATCAAGGGAAAGTTTACCTTCCATTCATCCAGGGGACTACCGATAAGATTGCAAAAATTCTAAAGAAGAAAAACATACACTCAATTTACAACATGTGGGACAATAAGACAGATGATGAGGTCGGTTAAGGATAAAATTGATCGTCAACAACTTAAAGGAGTATACAAAATTGATTGCTCCTGTGGCAAAAGTTATATTGGGGAAACAGACAGATCTCTAAAAGCAAGACTTAAAGAGCACGCAGCTGACATAAAGAATGAGAGATCTCGTACATCTGCCCTTGCAGAACACTCGTCCAAGACCAAGCACCATATGTGTTTAGAAGACGCCAAGGTAATTGCAAGAGAGGACAACTATCACAAAAGAAAAATCAGGGAGGCCATTGAAATTAGAAAATTTCCGCAAAACCTCAACAGAGACAATGGGAGTGAGATCAGTGAAAATTGGCTTACCCTCATCAGACAAATAAACCCCCCGGGACTCTCGAAAACATAAGATCATGAGAAAAGGTCTTTCATTTCGATGCTGCGATTAATTAATTAACTAAAACAAATTAAAACAATTAAAACAAATTAAAAACAATATATAACAAATTAAAACCAATTAAAATTAATTTAATGTTTATTAATTATTAATTAAATTTTAAAATTTAATCAATTACATTAATTATTTAATTCTAATTCAAATTAATTATTATATAATTAAGTTGAAGTATATTAAAGTTTAAAATTAAATTATGAGCCTCATAAGATATCTATATTATTTAATTAATTTAAATTAATTAAGTTAAATTAATTCAATTCAATAAATAATTAGGGTTTTTCTAAACAGATTAGTCTAATTTAATTAATTACATTAATATAATGAATTATAGGAAAAATATTTAGATTTAATTAAACAAATATAATAAATTTTGATTTAATTAATTATTAAGCTTAAATTAAATTCAATTACATAAATAATTAGGGTTTCTAAACAAAATTATTTTATAGTTCAGTAAATATTGAATTTATCAAATTAATAATTTGAATGATATAGAAAATTAGAATTAGTTTTTAAGCAGGTTAAAAATTTAATTAACATATTAATTAAAATATAAATTAAAATTAAGTAAATTTATATTAATCAGTTAAATAAAATAAGCAATTATATTATAAATTAATATAATTTAAAATTTATATTAATTAATTTATTAAAATTGCTATTTATTAAATATAAAATAAAATTTAAAATCATATTAATTAGTTAAATAAATAATAGATAAAATAATCAATAGATAATATAAAATAATCCTGAACCATTTTTGAATAATTAAATAATTAATTAATTAAAATTCTTGAAATCATGTGTCGGCCCTTATATAAAAATTAGGGTTCTTAGTCTATTTATTTCCAGGTTCTCGTCTTCTTCTCTCAGCAAATCTTTCATTCATCTTCTATCTTTCTTATTCATCCTGATGATGGACCCCCTATGGGGTTTGAAACGTCTCTGACTCAATGAACAAAAGACTGTGGACAATCCGGATCATACCACTACAAAAAACTTCCACAGAAGCCTAAAATCTAACATTACTTTTTAATTATTATTCATTAAATTAAAATTTAAATAAACCCATTAATTTAATAATCTATAATTATAATAACATACTATTAGTATTTGTTTTCTAATATAATTTTGCTTTTTATTTTATAATTTTTACTTTTAAAACCTAATTTTTTTTTTTTTTTATTAAATGAAACTATATAATCTTTCAGGTGTAAAACTTTACTTCTTCTCATTAGTATATTAAATTAAGCGCTTGTTATAATTGCAATGGTGTAAAACTTTACTTCTTCCCATTAATATATTAAATTAAGCGCTTGTTATAATTGCAATGATGATAACATTAGGGTTTAATGATGACAACATTGTGATAGCCATGAAATAAACAATGAATTTGAATCCAATATTAACTTTTTGAATCGAATATTAATTACAAATAATTTAATATTAAAAAAAATCAATATAAATCAAAATTTACCATCAATTTTAATCCTGATAAAAGTTACCGTGTAAAATGAAAATTGTCTAGGCTAGAATTCTAAGTGAATCTAATTTCGAGCTTCCTTTTGTTGTTAGATTTTATTAATGGAAGAGACGTTTCTTAAATTCTCTTTGGTGGAATACTAAATGAATCTAATGTTTAACTTGCTTGTTTCCTAGATTTCTTTATTGAAAAAGATGTTTGTTATTGTGTTAAATCACTCGTACTAATTTCGGTAGGGTTTGTTTTAATTTCAATTGTAGGTTTTTGGTTTGAATCCGTTTGTAGATATGTTTTTGGTTTGAATATGATTTCGAGCTTCCTTTATTGTTAGATTTTATTAATGGAAGAGATGTTTGTTAAATTCTCTTTGGTGGAATACTAAATGAATTTAATGTTTAACTTCCTTTTTTCCTAGATTTCTTTATTGAAAGAGATGTTTGTTACTATATTAAATCACTTGTACTAATTTTGGTCCGGTTTGTTTTAATTTCAATTATATATTTTTGTTTTGAATCTATTTGTATATATGTTTTTCGTTTGAATATATATATATAGATATTATTGAGATTTTTTTATAAGTTTAAATATTTCATTTTTTTCCTTTAAAAAGTTGTTCCATAAACTTTGTTCAAAATCAAGTTATAATTTTTTAAAAATTATTAAAATTACAATTAATTCCATAATGCGAATACACTAATAATTGAGTTGGGGAGAATGAATTGGGGAGAATGGGACAGGGTTATCTAGTTGCTACGATGGATAAGTAGGCAAAAAGTTTTGCTCCGATTTGAAATTAACAACAAATAATCCGGCACAAGAACCTGGATTTTTACAAAGACTCAAATTAGCAATAGCAAAGCAAAAGGGAGTAGCCATTTAAACATTTTTGGAGACGCTCTTATTACCATCCAAATTTTTGTTAACCGGTCACAAAAAAACAAATATAAATCTAAAGCCAATTATTCGAATATATATATATATATATATGATTTTGGATAAATTTGAATCTATACATTTCTACATTTCTACGCTATTAGGAGGAGAATAATGTAATAATGTAGTGGAGAATGCTGAAGCTAATATGGGCGTTAATATGTAACAAGGCGAAATAAGGGATGACGAGACAACCAGCACATAATTTGAACACCTCGATTTGCAGGAGGCGCGTAAAGGAAGATAAACTGCATGACAGGCAGATTAAATGTTACATTCTGTGGTATATATGCCCTACGGTGGTCCTCCCGTCAATTCCCCCCCCCTCATTAACGGACTCCTTCAATATATGGATAATTAATAAAAGCAAGGACATGAATGCCGATAGGTGGTAGACCGTAGCTCAAGACTTCAGGAAGAGAAGAAGCGAAGGATTAATTATTTATGAGTTCGAGGAGGAATGACTCAAAACAATCGTGTGGGAACATCACCAGGATCAAGAGGCTATGAATTTACAGAGCAAAATGAAGGAACCTCCTGCGAAACCATTTTGAAGCTAAATTTGGTTATAAGAGCCAGGATGTGGAGAGCTCATGCTATGTGGTTTGCTATTCAATGTGGTATGCTATGTGGAGAGCTCATGCTATGTGGTTATAAGAGCCAGGATGTGGAGAGCTCATGCTAGGTGGAGACCGACGTGGTTTCGGTGCTCCATATTATTTACATAATTTCAGGGATTGTCTTTGTATTTGTTAGCTCTTTTTATTATTCAATATTATTGATGTATTATGAGTTTTCTCTATATTTACGCCGTAAGGCGTTTCCATTTGAAATGAATGACCCCAGCCGCCCCCTATCCTATTGTTGACCATAGATTTGTGGTGTTAGACGATTGAATGAATCGTGGTCTTTGATCGCACTCATCCAAAACTGAATAAGGAAGCGGACGGACCCACAGTGATATTGGGCGACAAACCGTCGTGGGAGACAAACGGCCATGGCGAATTCGCATTGGAAAGGTCTCATTGATGCAGGGTATGGTGGGTGGTTGCTCTACATTGTTGTTGCTGCAGGGGATGTTGCCAGTAACAGAAGACATGGCCTCCGAACCAGTTCGAATCAGCTTTGCAACTCCAAAATCTGCAACCCAGGGCAGGAAACGATCCAGGGCTTCCAAACCGTCGTGGGAGACAAACGGCCATGGCGAATTCGCATTGGAAAGGTCTCATTGATGCAGGGTATGGTGGGTGGTTGCTCTACACTGCTGTTGCTACAGGGGATGTTGCCAGTAATAGAAGACATGGCCTCCGAACCAGTTCGAATCAGCTTTGCAACTCCAAAATCTGCAACCCAGGGCAGGAAACAATCCAGGGCTTCCAGGAGAGCGCCGACGACGCTGCTGAAGACCGACACTTCGAATTTCAGGGCCATGGTGCAGCGATTCACCGGTATCCCCGAAACCCCGTTTGGATATTCAGCCGTGAACCCTACTTTCTCTGCACATGTAACCCACCAGGGCTCGCAGCTACTGGGCAGGCCCTTAGGTTATAAGTCAGTACTTGACCTTAATATGAACTGTGTGTCCCACCTCCATTCTACCCCTGAGAGTTATTGTCCTCGACTGTATAATCGTAATACGTTTATTCATTTCCAGTCTCTCCATGATAACATAAAGACCAGTGGTCCAAGATCTCCTCAAGGGCTAGACGGTGCAGGACTTATCAATTCAGTATCCATGTTTCCTACGCAGCTATAATGCCTTCATCGAACAGATGACCTGCGTCTCGCCTACCTTATCTAACCACTGCTTCAGTTCTCCATTTCTGAACTGGAGTTTGGACTATTGTTTTCTATTTCATCTAATGGGGCCGACTGTTTGCTGCAGTGCTGGTTGCAGTTTCAATGAATGTATCTGAATATACGAATTTGATTAGGTTGCTTATATGCTGCTTAGTTCCACGGATGTGGATGATCGAACTGAAACCGTGCCATTCAAATCTCCATTAGCTAGATTTTGGTTTCTGTTCAATGTGTTTCCATTTGGGGAATCGTTTATAGCTGCATCTTCCATGAAAGTGAATAGAAATCTGAATTACTATTCGTTTTCTGAGACTGTGTTATGGTTTCTTGGTTACCAGAGCTCCAGTCTCCCACTGTTCGTTACTAAGCAGATAGTATTAATTTCTTCAACGCCTTTTATGTTGATTTATGATTTAATCGTGATTTTAGAATTACTTATCACAATTTGATCTTCCTAGTGTTTTCGCAGTTGGTCATTAACAGTAGCTTATAACAAAGCCTCAAGATTCAGGAATAGGAATATGAGCGTCGGAAAAATGGGAAAAAAAAAGTAATTCAGTCTTTTCAAAATCTAAATATGATATTTTTTTGGGTGCTTGTTAAAGACAACCGATCATGAAATATTCAATCAGAGATATGTTGATACAGTTGCTTTATCATTCAACAGCCAATTATGTAATATTCAATCAGTGATGTGTTGATACAGTTGTTTTGTCTGATAATAGGTGTAATGGTACTCTGTCATTAATGTTTGAAGCTGTAAAATATATCTGATAAAAAAGAAGTTGCTGGGTTTTAATCTAATTAGGTTTTTTGTTTTCAAAATTATGGAAATTTTGGTAATATTTTGATAAAGTTAAGTAGGGTTTAGTTGCTGGGTTTTAATCTAATTATTGTTTTTTGCTTTTAAAATCATGGAAATTTTGGTAATATTTTGATAAATTTAAATAGGGTTTTTTGTAAATTCAAATTAAAGTTGCTAAATTTCAAGATTTTAAATATCTCAAAAGCTTTTAATGATACTAATCTATTGCCACTTTCGAAAACATAATTTAAACTATACTTCTAAAAAAAATGTTGAAATTATTTTTACTAAAATTCCAACCAAAAAAACACAATTCCTCTGACTCGATAGACCGCTGGTGGCTACAGCAAATACAGTATTGATGTAAGAGCTTAACATTATTGAGTTTTTTGTTAATTTAAAGTTCTTTGTATGTCGTGAAAGGGCCTGAGATCGAACCTCT
This sequence comes from Pinus taeda, assembly GCA_000404065.3. Taxonomy (NCBI): domain Eukaryota; kingdom Viridiplantae; phylum Streptophyta; class Pinopsida; order Pinales; family Pinaceae; genus Pinus; species Pinus taeda. The sequence goes on along the minus strand of APFE031519359.1, from coordinate 2,218 downwards.
GTCGACATGACCGAGTTGTGACCTGTAGGAAACTTATTTGTTAGTTAGAGGCTGCCTTCTTTCCTAGCTATGTCTCAATACTTTTAAATAAATAAGGTTCCAACTCGATTTGTGCTCAGAGGCTTCCGTGGATTATTAAATTGACAAGTTATGGTACCATGAATATTCTATTTTGCAGAGAAAATGACATGAAATCAATTACCAAGGAAATTGCTTTGTCAGACTTTTTACATTCATACATTCTAATCGAATCAGCTTCGTTTGCTTGTTCGCTTACTCTTTGGTGGGAAGGAACAAACATAACCATGACTGAAGCTCATGTGATCATAGGGTAGGCTTCGGTGGAATTCTCCCCTATACGGCACGAATTTTCCCCAAAAACAGCCAGATTGTTGGCTGGAATTTGATTACAACGTCTACGTGAAGTGTGCGAATCCACCCTGCAAAATTAAATTAATAAATGGTCTACGTAGATTATGGGATCTCTCTTGCAAGCCCGAGGAGGATGCATTAAATGGCTGCTATTTGGTCTCACTGAAGAAAGGTGGCGGAGCCCCAACTGAGTCATAACTTTCGTCCATTTTACCACATGTCAAATCTGCAGGGGTTAAATTTTGTCCAAATTAAGATATAGGATTCTAACCTAGGTTTTTTACTTTTGATAATTAAACTTGGGCTTAAAAGTTCATCTTATAACTTTTGAATTTGGCATTTATGACCATTAACAAAATTTATTTATTATTTCTTCTAAGGATTTTTATATATTAATTTATTAGATTTGAATCATATAATATAATTTAATTTATTAATTGATAATTTAAATAATATATTTTTATATATTTAAAATTTATCGACTAATTTTAATTATTAAACCACAACCTCACAACAACTTAATTTTGATTAGGATTAAAAATCATTATTAAATAAAATTTCAGTATAAGATGAAGGGTGTAAGTATAAGATGAAGGGTGTAATTAGTTTATAGAAGAAATAGACTTTTTCATCAAAATTTTGTAAAACAATTTCAAGAAAGAATGTAATTTTTTGTTGTTTAAAATGCATAGAAATCTACAAATTAAATAACTTAAACTAGAGTTTTTAAAAAATCTATGCCCAATTTTATTTACAATTAACCAAAAAAAATATTCTGAAGAAAAAAAGAAAAAAAAAAGCCATTTAGGCCATAAGTTAGACTATACAAAAATTATTATTAAATAAAAATGTCATATAAATTTAATTATTAAATAAAAATTATCATCCCACTAACACAACCTGTTGAGGATGGGCCTCGTTAGCAAGGTGACCCAAGATCAAACCTCACGTGGTTGTGCCCTGTGGTAGGGGGAGGAGACATGCTAAAAAATTCCAGTCAACTAAAGGCTGGTGTGGCCCAGGCCAGGTGTGAATTGTCGTCCCACTAACACAACCCATTGGGTATGAACCTCATCAACAAGGCAACCCAGGATCAAACCTCACGTGGGTGGATGTGCCCTGTGGTAGGGGGAGGAGACACGTTAAAAAAATCCAGTCAACTAAAGGCTGGTGTGGCCTAGACCGGGTGTGATCCCTAAGTGACTTTGACGGTTTAGATGCCCCTTGGTTCCTAAGCCAAAGGTCAAGGCTAGAGAATAATAGATCACTTAACAAACAAAAATTTATTAAATGAAAATTGCATATAAAATTAGAACACATTTTGAATTATATAACATAATTTTATTTATTAAATCATAATACGAAAATTGCATATAAAATTATAACACATTTCTAATTATATAACATAATTTTATTTATTAAATCATAATTTCAACAACGTCTCTTTTTTTGGGTATCATCTCTAGTATTTAAATCACTATAATCTAACCAGATTTTTTTTTTTTTTGCTCTGAAAATCATGGAAATTTCGAGCAGGAATTTTTCGAAATCTAAGTATTTTTCTAAATCCAAGTTATAGCTGCCAAACTTCAATATTTTGGGTGCCCTAGAGGTTTCTGATAGAGTTGAATCCATTTCCACCCATGATAAAAAATATAGGATTTAAACACTCTCAGTGGAAGATTTTTTGAATTTTTTTTCCTCGATTCTCATCACTTTTAGCCGTAGGGGCAATTCCTCCACCTCTGTAAATGACTCCATTTAGATCTAATGGCTTAATTTCAATTATTAAATCAAAACTTCAAAATAAATTACTTTTAATTAAAAAATATTATTAAATAAAATT